>JADBJO010009450.1:0-10000 GCA_016801955.1 Conus betulinus | reverse complement strand
CACACACACACACACACACACACACACACACACACACACACACACATATGACGGAAATGAAGATCTTTGGGTGAAGGAGACAAAAAACAAACGGACCATCAACCACAGAGGCGGAGAGATGGGGATCTCTTCCGGGTCCCCTGATCCAGTCTGTGGCAACAACAGTTTTCCGTGGTACCGGTCACTGGGCCTGCTTGTTGGGAGGGTGGGAAAGGGATGGGGGGGGGGGGGGGGGAGAAGACAGCAGAAAAGTGTTTGGCGATCGTTCAGTGCCAGTAAACCATGTAGCAGTCCTGAATCGGCGAACATCTCCGGAAGTGATGATTGGTATAACATTGGATACAGATGAGAAGCTTGAAAGGTGTAGTCTTGCAGCGTGTATGCGTGCCTGAGAGAGAGAGAGAGAGAGAGAGAGAGAGAGAGAGGAGAGAGAGAGAGAGGGAGAGAGAGAGAGAGAGAAGGGGGGAGGTAGGGGGTGGGGGAGGCTTTTTTCAACGCTTTTGATATGTATATCCTGTCGGCAGTTAAACGCCCAGGATAAAAAGCCCAAAGATCCAAAGTAAAGAGAAAAAATAAAGTATGCGAAAGAAACGCGCGAAAAGAACAGGACCTTCTCTCTTTTTTTTTTTTTTTTTTTTTTTTTTTTTTTACACAAAATGTCAAAGAATGATAATTAAAAAAGAGAAAAAAGAAAAGAAAAGAAAAACGCCTGGAGCTAAAATAGCTTCCAAGAACCAACCCTGACAAAACATTTTTCAGAATTGTCCCGTTTGAAGGATATTTCCTGGTGTCACAAATTTAGTGTTAAAATATCCCAGAAGTCGACTCAAAGTTGATTTTTTTTTAAAAAATGGGGGGGGGGGGGGGGGGGGGGTGGTGGGGGGGGGGGGGGGGGGGGGGGGGGGGGGGTGGGGGGGGGGGGGGGGGGGGGGGGGGGGGGGGGGGGTTCTATTTTTTTTTTTTTAGGGGAGGGAGTGGAAAAATGAAGAGGCAGGGGCAACGTAAAAAAAAAAAGGGGGGGGAGGGGGGGGATGGAGGGGGTGGTTATGCTGAGGAGTGGTTATTTGCACTTCATAGAGAGTGTAGGGAGAAACTTTTTTTTTTTTTTTTTTAATCCATTTGGTTGGGGTGTTCCAGCACTTCGGCATTGAAATGCTGTTGGTTATAAACCGATCTGCGCCCCCCCCCCCCCCCTCACACACACACACACAAACACACACACACACACACACACACACACACACACACACACCCCTTCCTTCCTCCACGTCACCTGGACTTTGAATTGGGACCGCAGAAGAATGGCACCCACATCATTTGAACGAAGCAACTAAACAAAGCAAAATAGAAATGAAAAAAAAAAAAAAAAAAAAAAAAGCAGAGTCTCATCTTTCAAGTCTCATCAAGAAAGAAATTCAGTGTGTAGAGAAAGTAACTACGAATGTACACTAAATATTTGGTTTTTATTGTCTCGAATATGATGATAATAATAACATTACCGTGAGACCATTAACATTAGATTTATGTCATCATCATCACCGTTGCGACAGGGATCATCGTAAATAGTTTTCAATGGAGACTTGTGTTGTTTCCATTTCTATCTAAGTTATTTCTTTGTGATTTGAACCATCAAAATGACATTTCTGTAAGAGAGAGAGTGAACACAGTGAAAGATTATTTCTCGTTTCAAACAGTATTCTTTTTTTCATATCAAAGGGCAGAACAACAGTCTAGAAAATTAATATGAACTGTAATGCATGCAGTGTTTTTTGAGGCAGGAAAGATTGGTGTTACAGATAACCAGTCTAAAAGACGGTGACTGTGTTTTAAGAATAGTGAGATTAAATTTTGCTTTGAGAGCTCTTTTATTCTATGTTTAAGAACACAAGCATAGAGTGGAAATTTAACATGAATTGACACTAACCACAGGTTTTTTTTTTTTTTTTGGGGGGGGGGGGGGGGGGGGGGGTTTGAGGGAATCACAGATGAATAGTTTCAAAGACAGTAAACAAATCATAAAGACATTGAATGTTGATATTTTAAAGAATGGTAGTCAAATGTGCAATCGGAGCAAAAACAAAAGAACAATAACAGTCAAATCAGTGACACAAAAGACCAGAAAAAAAAAAAACCAGAAAACACACACACACACACCACACACACACACACACACACACACACACACGAGAGTGGTTGAAACGGCGCCTTTCTTTCTTTCTTTTTCTTTCTTTCTTTTCTTCTTTCTTTTTGTTTTGCTTGTTGAGGCAGGAAGGATGGAAGCTGGGGGTATGGATAGTGGGTACAACCGTGTGAGAAGACAGTGAATGTATGTATGTGGTTCAGAGAGTTTGCAAGGTGAAAACTGCCCTGTTTGGACGTCAAGCACCTCTTCACAAAGCGACAAAAATACTGCCCCTCAGGAAAGGGGGAGGGGAGAGTTTGGGGGGAGGTGGGGGGGGGAGTTGTTTACACATACTAGGGTCAGCTCATCTCTTGACAATACCGTGCACCGAGCTGCCAAGACCCCCAACATCCAGATAGACCTTCTGGCGTAGACCTTCTGGAGAGGTGCAGGTCGCTTGGCAAAAGAGTGTGTGTGACCAGCCAGGCGGGAAGTGTCTGAACAGAAGGGGATCTTTGTGAAGGGAAGGAGTGTTTGTAGAGAGGACGTCATTGTGGAAGGGAATGTTTGTGAAGGGAAGGAGTGTTTGTAGAGAGGACGTCATTGTGGAAGGGAATGTTTGTGAAGGGAAGGAGTGTTTTGTAGAGAGGACGTCATTGTGGAAGGGTATCTTTTGTGAAGGGGTGTTTGTAGAGAAGACGTCATTGTGGAAGGGAATGTTTGTGAAGGGAAGGAGTGTTTGTAGAGAGAGGACGTCATTGTGGAAGGGAATGTTTGTGAAGGGAAGGGTGTTTGTAGAGAAGACGTCATTGTGGAAGGGTATCTTTGTGAAGGGAAGGAGTGTTTGTAGAGAGGACGTCATTGTGGAAGGGAATGTTTTGAAGGGAAGGGGTGTTTGTAGAGAAGACTTCATTGTGGAAGGGAATGTTTGTGAAGGGAAGGAGTGACGTCATTGTGGAAGGGAATCATTATGAGGGGAAGGAGTGTTTGTAGAGAGGACGTCATTGTGGAAGGGAATGTTTGTGAAGGGAAGGAGTCTTTGTCGACAGGACGTCATTGTGGTAGGAAGTCTCTGAAGGGAAGGAGTGTTTGTAGAGAGGACGTCATTGTGGAAGGGAAGACGTCGTTGTAAGTGGAAGTCTTTGTAGGGAGGAATCTTCTTTTTAGGAGGCAGTCAGCCGGGAAAGGATCCTGGAAAGTAGGAAGTCTGTTGAGTGGAGAGCTCGTGTATGGTGGAGTGGGTCTTTGCTGGGAGAGAATTGTACATGGAGGAAATCTTCAGTGGGAGGGTCTTGGAAGGAAGGGGGGCATTACTGGGAGGTAGTGTTTGAAGGGAAGGTATCTGTGGAGGAAGTCTTGTTAATAGGAAGTCCTGAAAGGAATGACCCTTTGAAGGGATGGAGTCTTTGGGGGTGGGGGGAGGGGGGTGTCTTTGTTTGGAAAGTCTTTGTTGGGAAAGTTTCCGTCGTGAGGGGGGTCTTTATGGGGTTGGGGGGGTGGGGGCGTCTTTGCAGGAAGTCTTTTTCTTTTTTTTCTTTAGTGAATGTGTCTTTGTCAGGGGTGTCTTGGAAGGAGCGAGTCTTTGTAGAGGAGTCATTATAGGGTAGGAGTGTTGTTGGGTGCTAGTCGTGTAGGACGGGGGGAGGGGGGGGGGGGTTGTAAGAGGGAGTTTTTGTTGGGAGAGAGTCTTTGTAGGGAGGGAGTTTCTGTTGCAAGGAGTTCCGGGGAGGTGGGGGGGGGGAGGGGGGGGTTCCATGTTTGAGGGGAGTGTTTGTCGGGATAGAGTCTTTGTTGGGAGGGAGACTGTGGGAAGTGAATTTTGTTGGAAATCCGGAGGGGCACGGGGGGGGGGGGGGGGGGGGGGGGGGGGGGGGGGGGGGGGGGGGGGGGGGGGGGGGGGGGTTTTAACCGAGAGAGGGAGGCTTGGTTGAGAGGTACATTTTGTTGGATGCGAGTCTTTGTTGGTATGGGGGGGGGGGGGGGGGGGGGGGAGCCTTTGCAAGGAGGTGGGGGGTTTTTTTTGTTTGTTTTTTCGGAGGGAGTATTTGTTTGTTGGAAGGGAGTCTATGAGGAGTGGCGGTGCCATTTTGAGAGGGAGTCTTTGTTGAGATATACACTTTGTTGGGAGGGAGTCATTGTTGGGAGGAGGGAGTCTTTGAAGTGAGGGAGTCTTTGTTCATTGGGGGGGGGGGGGGGGGGGGAGAGAGTCCTGTAAGGGAGGGAGTCATTATTGTTGGGAGGGAGTCATTTAAGGGATGGGGGTCCTTTAAGGGGTCCTTTAAGGGAGGAGGCTTTGTTGGGAGGGAGTGTTTTAAGGGAGGGATCTTTGAAGTGAAGGAGTCTTTGTTGGGAGGAAGTCAGTGTTAGGAGGGAGTCCTTTAAGGGAGGGAATCATTGTTAGATGGAGTCCTTTAAGGGAGGAAGTCATTGTCAGGAGGGAGTCCTTGGGGGGGGGGAGGGGGGGAGGAGTCATTGCTTGGATGAAGTCTTTGAAGTGAGGAAGTCTTTGATAGGAGGGAGCTTTTTTGGGGGGTAGGGTGTATTGCATTGTCTCTGAAGTTAGAGAGCCTTAGTTAGAAGGGAGTCTTTTAAGAAAGGGAATCTTTGCTAGGAGGGAGTCATTGTCTGGATAGATTCTTTGAAGTGAGAGAGTCATTGTAAGTAGGGAGTCTTTGTTGAGGGGAGGGTTGTGTTGTGGAATTTCAAAGTACTGGTAGTTTGGGACCCCAGAAATCATAAAGAAGACTCCAGTGATCTGACGACCAGCACAGCCCCTCTCCCCCCCCCCTCCCCCCCCCCGCAGAAGGTGACTGTCTCCCTACCCCTTTCTCCTCCAGACGCCCTCCCTCTCAGCCTCAGGCCTCAGGCCTCAGGCCACGCTGCCCTTGTCCAGCCAGGCAGGGCGCGGGTAAGGGCGATGGTAGTCCCCTGCCCCCTCCTCCATCTCCACCCTGGCCCTCTTGCTGCTGGACTGGGGGGCGTGTGCTGGCAGGCCGGCAGGGTTGACGCCCACGGCCTGCAGGATGGCGGCCTTGCTCATCTGGATGACGCAGATGGCCAGGATGATGGCCGCGATGCCTGCCGCCAGACCCATGGCCGTGCCGATGATCAGACCCATCGTCGTCAGGTCGTCGTTGCTGCTGTTGTCGTCGTTGCTGCTGTTGTTGTCAGAGTTGGATGACCTGGGAGCTTGGCTGTGAGTAGGGGCAGCGGTGGTCGCCCTTCCTTGTTGTGGTTGTTGTTGTTGTTGTTTGTTGTTGTTGCTGCGTTTGTTGGGTGCTGTCGTCGGGCTGTGGGTGTGAGGGCGGGGCGTGGTGGGGCTGGCCGTGCTGCTCCTAGTGGTGGTCACCGTCTGGGCTTGCTGAGCGGGAGGGGAAGGAGGAGGAGGAGGCAGTGTGAATGGTTGTGCCTTGGGTGCTGCCTGCGGGCTTGGAATTCGAAGTCTGTTGGTGGGAGGCGGAGCTCGCCGTTCTTGAAGGAGAGCTGGGGAGAGCAGGGCTGTAGGAGGTTGTCCCTGATGATGCGGACGACCCGGCCGTGTGTGGGAACACTGACGTCAGCGATGGGGATAAAGTGGAGGAGGGGGTTGCTCCAGCCGGTGTGGACGTGGCCCCCCGAGGCAGGAGAAGGGTGGGACCGACTGGTGGGGAGAGGGAAGTGGCGGAACTGCTGGGGGAGCTAGCTTGGAGGGAGGTTGTGATGGCGCCAGGCCCAGCTGGTGTGCTGGCAGAGACTGTGGGCTGGTGACCGCCAGTGGGAGACCCTGCTGCTGCTGTTGATGACGTCATTTTGGGGTGCCGATGTCGTCGTGACGGTTGTCTGGTCATTTCCTGCAGGACTAGTCGCTGGAGGAGATGGTGTCACTGTCACCGTAGTTGAAGCCGTTGTGGAGCAGCTGCTGTTGTCGTGGTGGTGCTGACACACAAAGCCTGTATCTCGGGCACGGAGTCGCCCATGGCCTTGCCGGTGCTGGCGCACACGGGTCGGTGCTGGTGGTGCTGGCCGCCAGGAACTGGGCCAGCCCCAGGAGGCACAGTCACACTGCCAGCCGCTCACCCCGCCCAGCTTCAGCGCCGACCGGGCCGACAACACGCCGCTCAGGTCCGGGGGCAGGGAGGTCAGCCGCGTGCCCTCCAGGTTGAAGGTCCTGCTCACGGAGCTGCCCGAGAACGCCCCGGGCTGCACGGAGGTCAGGGGGTTGTCGTCCAGGCTCAGCATCACGATGCTCAGACCGCTGGCGTCCCCGGCGCCGACCTTGGCGATCTTGTTGTCGGTGAGGGAGACGTAGGAGACGGTGGTGGAGAGCTTGGCGAGGGCCTGGCCCGGGAACTGGGTCAGCAGGTTGTGGGACAGCATGAAGGCGCGCAGGCTGGAGCTGGCGAAGGCGTCGGGCTGGATGGAGGACAGGCGGTTGTGGTCCACGATGAGGAGACGATGGGCACGCCGGCCAGGAAGTTGTCGGGCAGCGTGGTGAGGTCGTTGTGGGACAGCTTGAGGGACTTGAGGGAGGTCAGCGGCTTGAAAGCAGTGGGGGCTGAGGACGCCTGGAAGGGCCAACACACTCACTGCGTCATGACTGCTCGTGGGACAGAGGGGCGGATAGCGGGCCGTCTGGGTGGGGGAGGGGGGGACATTGAAAGCCAGAGTGTGTTGGTGATGTAATTCTACCTGAAGCTGGCTGTCTGAAATTCGATTTATGTGTGTGCCTCCTCTCCGCCCGTCCCCTCCTCTGTCGGTCTGTCTGTCCTGTCTGTCTGTCTGTCTGTCTGTCTCTCTCTCTCCTCTCTCTCTCTCTGTGTCACACACACACACACACACACACACACACACCACACACACCACACACACACACACCCCTCCCCCTCCCTCCTCCCTCCCTCCCATCCCCCCAATCCTCCTCTTTGCTCTCATATGGAACGAATGTATTTCGGTGAGGGACTCCAAAATAACTCTTCCTCCCTCCTCCTCTCTCTCCTCTCTCTCTCTCTCTCTCCTCTCTCTCTCCCTCTCTCACTCCTCTCTCCTATAGCCTCTCTCCTCCTCCCCCCCTCCCTTCTCTCTCTCTCTCTCTCTCTCCCCTCTCTCTCTCTCTCCTTCTCTCTCTCTCTCTCACCCTCTCCACCTCCCTCCTCCTCGTCTTCCCCCCCCTCACTCTCTCCCTCTCTCTCCCCCCTCTCTTCCTCCTCCACACGGTCTCTCCCTCCTCTCCCTCTCCTCCTCTCCTCTCTCTCTCTCTCCCCCCTCCGCCTCCCTCCTCTCCCTCTCTCCTCCCCTCTCTCTCTCCTCTCTCTCTCTCCTCCCTCCTCTCCTCTCTCTCTCCCTCTCTCTCTCTCTCCTCTCCTCTCTCTCCTCTCTCTCCTCTCTCTCCTCTCCTCTCAACAGAATATGAATCTCACCTCTCCACTCTGTCCCCTTGTTCTAAAAGAAAATGAATTTAAGTCAGACCTGCCCCCCCCCCCCCCAACCTCTCCCAAACCCCTCTCATTCCCCCCCCCCCACCCCCACTCCCCCCCCCTCCCCCCCCCCCCCCCCCAACAAAAAAAAATTCTGTCCATCTCCCTTCCCTCACCCTTCTGTTACGTACATGTAATGTAATTCCGAATTGATAAGAGTTACCAACACTGTTTTCTTCCCTTCTTTTCTCGTTGCTTTGTGCGTCTTTTCATCTTTCATGCGTTTCCTTCTGTTTTTTTTTTCCTCTATCTTTTCTGTTCCTTTCTTCAGTATTTTTCCCTACACAACTAGCAGATGCGATTCAGTTCAAAACCATGCTTCCGTGAACACAAGATGGTTGATATTGTATCAAGCATCATGACTTTGTCAAGTTATTTCAGACATGTCGTCAGAATTTCTTTCCCTTTTTTTCCTTTCCTTTCCTTTGCTTTCCTTTTTCTTTTTTCTTTTCTTTTCTTTCTTTCTTTCTTTCTTTCTGTCTTTCTTTCTGCTTGCTTGCTTTGCTTGCAACTTCACTGGTTAAAGCATGCAGTACGATTGTCACAGTCTCACTGAATATGTGATAAAGTCAGTCACAGTTTGTTTCAATACACACACACACACACACACACACACACACACACACACACACACACACCACACACACACACACATATACACACGCGCGCACACACACACACGCACAAGTTACTTTCCACACACTGTGAAATGATTTTCCAGACGGAGATTGCAAGATATATTGCCTCTTAGCAATTGTAAGAAAGTAAATTGCGTATACAGATTCTGTGAAAACGATTTCCTGACGTAGATTGTAAAATCATTTCCACATAGAGATTTTCAAAGCAGAGACGGATGTAGTAAGTTTTCACACATTGATTCATTCCATTTCATTTTTTGGCAGTAGCTTTTTTTTTGTTTTGTTTTGTTTGACTGTTTCTGCTGCTCCTGTTCAGTTAAGCATGATTTGATTATTTTCTTTCTTTCGAAGTAGCGTATTCCCTGTGTAGGGCGAGAACTGGATGAAAAAAACAACAATAGCTGAACGCTAGCCTATTATCCTCGAACATGAAGAACTCACTCTCTCCGCCCCTTCCCCCCCCCCCCCCCCCTGCCCCCCGGCCCGACCCAATACCAGTGGCCCGGAAGCTCTACGGAGGACTGGAGGACCTGCGACATACTGCCACCTTTGTCGAGGAGACGGGGGAATCCATCTGAAGACATGACGAACGAGACAACAACGACAGACAACAACAACACATTTAATTGTAAAATGATTTGTTTGAGCGTAAAGACTGAAGGATAATTTTTCATACAGATATGTAAAAACAAGTTGCTAGCAGAAATTATTTTGGGGAAAAAAAAAAAAACCAGGACAGAGATCGAAAAAAAAAAATAACGTGTCTTCACAAATACTGCAAAACAGCTTCATGGCGATAATATTTTTAAAAAAAAAAAAAAAAAAAAAAAAAAAAAAAAAAAAACAGAGATCGAAACAAAATAAGTGTCTTCACAAATACTGAAAAAAAAAAAAAAAAAGCTTCATGGCGATAATTGTACAGCAGTTACATTCAGAGATAAAAAAAAAAAAAAAAACAGTCATATATACACAGAGGTTGAAAAGTAACTTTAGCACTGAGATCGTAAACCACTTTCACTCATGACATGGCTTCGTACCACAGAAAAGGCCTACGAATGAACACGGGGCCCATGTTAGCAGTATAGATTCCTTATGCCCCACCAGAATGGACTGTTGAAAGTCTTCTCGGCGATGGGGGGGAGGGAGGGAGGGGGTGATGGAAGAGTTGGGGTTGTTAACATGGTCGCATACTGTATAAGTAGACGAGCAGGACAGGAAAATTGGAAAGGGAAAATCTTCGTGATCAAAATAATTGTTTTCGTCGGCTTGTTGCGTAAGAGAGATCACTTCCTGACGACCCTGTTGCTCCTCCATCCATGAACATGACCCCTACTCATACGCCTCTTCCCCCCCCCCCCCCCCCCCCCCACCCTCCCACCTTCACGCCTATACATGCATACGAACACACACACACACACACACACACACACACACCACACACACACACACACACATACACGCACGAACGCACGCACGCACGCACGCGCGCCAGAATGAGACTGTTCACTTATTAAAGATACTAAGTTCAGCGAAACAGAGGATTGTTTGTTAAACTCTGAGTAATTCTGGTATTCTTCAATACAATTCATCGAAGATAATGCGCAAACCACACACACACACACACACACACACACACACACACAACACAGAGTCACTCACTCACTCGCACGCGCACGCCCCCCCCCCCAACATAATTGCAGTACATACCTGAGAGAGAGGGAGAGAGAGAGAGAGAGAGAGAGAGGAAGAGAGAGAGAGAGAGAGAGAGAGAGAGAGATTCTTCATCT
>JADBJO010009449.1:80000-83417 GCA_016801955.1 Conus betulinus | reverse complement strand
TCCATCCGTGGTCAAAACGTGTTCACTCGCTCCAGACAAAACTACTCGGCCGATCACTTGCAGTTACTAACGGCCCATAACGGTTTTCCTTCTATATGGAATATCTCAGAAAGTAGTTGGCCAATCTTTGAAAATTTGTAGGCATGTTCATGATGGGTCACGGATGATGCCCAGTGTGTTATGTTAACCGTTAAAGCCGTTACTAGCGGCTAACGGCCCATAACGGTTTTTTCTCCTTTATAGAATATCATAGCAAGCACTCGGCCGATCTTTCTGAAAAATTTGTAGGTATGTTCATTATCGGTAAAGTATGATGCCCGATGTGTTATTTTAACCGTTATAGTCGCTACTATCGGTTACAACGGCCAATAACAGATTTTCTTCTTTATGGAAATTTCAGAAAGTACATGGCCGATCTTTCTGAAAACTTGTAGGTATGTTCATTATGGGTCACAGATGAGGGCCGATGTTTACCGGAATAGCGGTTACTAACGGCTATAACGGGCCAAAATGGTTTTTCCTCTTTTTGGAATATCTCACGCGTATTCAAGATTAAACTGGGAGTACATTTATATGCTTTGCATCTTGCTCTGTCTGCTTGGAACCACCTGGCTTGTGCCTCGATGGTCATATGACAGAAAGCGAGGAGAATCAACTTTCAGACTCGATGAAAGTTCTGAAAAACAATCTACTCACACCAGTCTATAGATAGTCGACTCCTTAAGTAAGGCCTTGCCGCATAAATTTTTGGTGTGCAGCCTGCGACTGCAACTCGCACAGACAATCAGTCGGATAGACAGGCAGACAGTGTTTGTGTGTGTGTGTGTGTGTCTGTGTGTCTGTGTGCGTGCGTACGTGCGCGTGCGTGCATGCCTGTGTGTGTGTGTGTGCGCGCGTGCGTGCGTGCATGTGCGTGCGTGCGTGTGTGTGTGTGAGTATGTGTGTGTGTGTGCGTTGGAAAAAGCTTCATTTCATATAAGTAGACACACACACACACACACACACACACACACACACACGCACGCACGCACGCACGCTCACACACACACACACACACACACACACACACACACACACACACACACACACACACACACACATCAAAAAGGGTGGGGGTGGGGCAAGTGTTTGTTGCACAATGCGTTTCAGCGACCAGCTCTGATGTAACAGACCGTATTTTACTTACGAAAATAGAACCGAGCATCAAAGCTACTGATACATCTCTTACCTCCTTTGCCTCTTTTTTACTTCCCTTTGATCTTAAAACAAGGGGTCAAAGATTTCCCTTCCCTTCTCTCCCTTACTTATTGATTGTCATCAATGCATCTGCCCCACATTTCCCAAGTGCTCCACCTCCCCTCCCGGTCTTCCCTTCCCTTCCTCCTCTCATCCCTCCCGCCCCTCAGTAGGCTTAGGTCAGAGTTCGGGGTCACAGCTAATGTCAAGTAGTGACAACAGACGCAAATCACCCTGGCATTGTGAAAAAAAAAAAAGAAAAAAAGAAAAGAAAAAAAAAGAAAAGTGAAAAAGATTATTTAATCCTGTAATTTGGGTTTAGTAAATTAGTTCAATATCATATATCAAAAAAAAAAAAAAAAAAATAGAATGATGCATGACTTGCGGGCTCCCTTGTGTTTTTCTACGCCAAATGGCAGAGCACTTGGATGTTAGAGAGAAGCAGACGACAGAAAAAAAATGAAAGTCAAGTGGATCGTGCCCACATAGAAAAAGAAACGGACATTAGACCTGCCTCACAGTTAGGTATGGTATGGGGTCAAGGGCTGGACTGTGTGATGAATATGCTTTGGTACTGGCTGATCTTCTGAGAAAAGCTAGGCGCAGCTTTGAGTGTTACAGAGATAATACCGCGTTTTAGGCATAGGCTACAACCTTGGACTCGGACCTTTAGGAGCTCTCTGGATCGTGCTGTATCTCCTGTAGAGGGGGAGACAATCACTGATTGATGTGCAGCGAGTTTTTCCGCCTGTCACCCCTAGCTCTGTTGTCCTGTACCAACTCGGACAGTTAGGGTTAGGGTTAGAATAAAGTTTAGTTTAGGGCAGGGTTAGGGTTAGAGTAAAGTTTAGTGTAGGGTGAGGTATGAATTAGAGTAAAGTTTAGTTTAGGGTGAGGCATGGGTTAGAGTAAGTTTTAGTTTAGGGCAGGGTTAGAGTAAGGTTTTTAGTTTAGGGCAGGGTCAGGGTAAAGAGTAAAGTTTAGTTTAGGGCGGGGTTAGAGTAAGAGTAAAGTTTAGTTTAGGGCGGGGTTAGAGTAAGGTTTAGTTTAGGGCAGGGTTAGAGTCAAGTGTAATTTAGGGCAGGGTTAGAGTAAGGTTTAGTTTAGGGCAGGTTAGAGTCAAGTGTAGTTTAGGGCAGGGTTAGAGAGTAAGGTTTAGTTTAGGGCAGGGTTAGAGTCAAGTGTAGTTTAGGGCAGGGTTAGAGTCAAGTGTAGTTTAGGGCAGGGTTAGAGTCAAGTTTAGTTTAGGTTAGGATTAGAGTAAAGTTTAGTTTAGGGCAGGGTTAGGATTAGAGTAAGGTTTAGTTTAGGGCAGGGTTAGGATTAGAGTAAAGTTTAGTTTAGGGCAGGGTTAGGATTAGAGTAAGGTTTAGTTTAGGGCAGGGTCAGAGTCAAGTTTAGTTTAGGGCAGGGTTAGAGTAAGGTTTAGTTTAGGGCAGGGTTAGAGTAAGGTTTAGTTTAGGGCAGAGTTAGGATTATAGTCAAGTGTAGTTTAGGGCAGGTTAGAGTCAAGTGTAGTTTAGGGCAGGGTTAGAGTCAAGTGTAGTTTAGGGCAGGGTTAGGATTAGAGTAAGGTTTAGTTTTTAGGCAGGGTTAGAGTCAAGTTTAGTTTAGGGCAGGGTTAGGATTAGAGTAACGTTTAGTTTAGGGGCAGGGTTAGAGTCAAGTTTAGTTTAGGGCAGGGTTAGGATTAGAGTAAGGTTTAGTTTAGGGCAGGGTTAGAGTCAAGTTTAGTTTAGGGCAGGGTTAGAGTCGTGTAGTTTAGGGCAGGGTTAGGATTAGAGTAAGGTTTAGTTTTAGGGCAGGGTTAGAGTCAAGTTTTAGAGTCAAGTTTAGTTTAGGGCAGGGTTAGGATTAGAGTAAGGTTTAGTTTAGGGCAGGGTTAGAGTCAAGTTTAGTTTAGGGCAGGGTTAGGATTAGAGTAAGGTTTAGTTTAGGGCAGGGTTAGAGTCAAGTTTAGTTTAGGGCAGGGTTAGGATTAGAGTAAGGTTTAGTTTAGGGCAAGGTTAGAGTCAAGTTTAGTTTAGGGCAGGGTTAGGATTAGAGTAAGGTTTAGTTTAGGGCAGGGGTTAGAGTCAAGTTTAGTTTAGGGCAGGGTTAGGATTAGAGTAAGGTTTAGTTTTAGGGCAGGGTTAGAGTCAAGTTTAGTTTAGGGCAGGGTTAGAGTCGCGTAGTTTAGGG
>JADBJO010009449.1:60000-70000 GCA_016801955.1 Conus betulinus | reverse complement strand
ATGATGGTGGTGGTGGTGGTGGTGGTGGTGGTGGTGGAAAACAGAAGGAATGAAGAGGGGTGAGAAGAGGGGGAAGGTTAGTAAAAGACGTCAAAGAGAGAAATCAAGAATGTGAAGCAATAGAAAGCAGAGGGGTGGAAAAACACAGATAAAGAAGAATACGAAGACAGAAGTAAAACGTGATGGAGAGAGAGAGAGAGAGAGAGAGAGAGAGAGAGAGAGAGAGAGAGAGAGAGAGAGAGAGAGAGAGAATAACATGACAATGACAATGACAATGATACAGTTTAATGTCATCAGCAAAAAACTGCTATTTGACATGGGGAACACTGCTTGAACAAAATTTAGAAAATCACAAAATTAAAGAGAATCAGAAAGCAAACAGAAATGAGTAAACATCATAAATAGCAAGCGACCAGCAGGCCTAGTCAATCAGTTGGGAGGACAATAGGACTTAAACAGAAAGAACATTAGTTCTACTTAAGTATTGAAAAGCTTCCTTTTTCGGAGAATATTTGCTTCTGCGATAAATTTAGCAATAGATTTTAAGTTTTTTTCCCTATCACTCTGTAACAGAGTGACTAAGTCACGTTTCTTCTGCTAATGCTGATTTAAAGACATCGCATTTCCCCCGTACCTTTTTCATACACCTCACACTGAAAGAAAAAGTGAAATTCATCTTCTATATTATTTTTTTTTTACAAATTGGACAGATACAATTAGGTTCGTTATTAGATATACCATACCATCTCTTTCTCTAGCATATAGACCAAGGGTCCTTGTTCGAAAGCGTGCTAATGAATCCCTATGCCATTTTTCGTTACAACCGATAAATACTTTTTCTGGCTGAAAGTCACTATTAAGGCGCGTAAGAGCCAAGAGTATTTCTCACTATTTTCTAATTCAGCGTGCCAGATCTGTTGGTAGGAAGATATCAAACGCTCTTTAAATTCTAGGATAAAAAGTTTGTCGTTCTCAATACCCTGGTTATTCCATACAAAACCAAATCCAGTTTCGAAAAGGAGATTTTTTTTTTTTACTCTAGAAAACCCAGTTTTGTCTTCCATTTTCATGTTGTCTTAATAACATATAATAGAGAGAGAGAGAGAGAGAGAGAGAGAGAGAGAGATTGAGGAGAGAGAGAGAGAGAGAGACAGAGCAGACAGACAGACAGACAGATAGACAGACAGACAGACAGACAGATGGAGAGAGACAGACAGAGCGACAGAGAGACGGCGACAGAGAAAGAAAGAAAAAAAAGAAAAAAGGAAGGAAGGAAAAAATAAGAAAAAAAAGAAAAAAAAAAAGAGAGAGAGAAAAGAACCAAGCAAAGCAAAGGTGACGGGCTGGCTGGCTCTCACCCCCAGTGTTTTGTTTGGAAAGGTACAAAGAGAACAGGTAAAAGGGCAAGCCCTGATCCTTGTTCCAATGTGGAAGAAACAGCTGAACCAGTATAACACCTCGCATCCGCCACCCGATCCCAAACCCCAACCCCAACCCCCCTCCTCTGTCTCTCTTGTTCACATCGCATGTCAGACCGGGGGGGGGGGGGGGGGGGGGGGGGGGGGGGGGGTGGGGGGGGGGGGGGGGGCAAGGGCGGGGGGGGGGGGGTGGGTGCAGTAGATACTAGAATCTTTGCTAGAAGTGAGCTTGTGTATAATATTGGAAGTCCCCTTCTCTCACCCTTTCTCTCCCCCACCCACCCCCCCTCTCCACCTCCTTCTCCCTCCCCTCCCCTCCACCCCCACCTTCCCTCCCTCCCCTCATTGATGCAAGAGATAAGCTGTCTGGGTTTTTTTTTTCCCCTACACGTGTGGTTGTGTCTGTTGTTGCTACAGAGGCTGCCGTCTCTGAAGGTTTGGCCTTCAATGTGGTATCAGTATAACCATGTACAATAGACTAGAGAGAGAGAGAGAGAGACAGAAGAGAGAGAGAGAGAGAGAGAGAGAGAGAGAGAGAGAGAGAGAGAGTCACAAAGAGAAAAGAGAGAGAGAGAGACAGAGAGACAAGAGAGAGAGAGAGACAGAGAGACAGACATATACACAAAGGGTCACACACACACACACACACACACACACACACACACACAACACACACGTACGTCTCTCTCTCTCTCTGTTTCTGTCTCTCTGTCTCTGTCTCTCTCTCTTTCTCTCTCTTTCTCTGTATCTGTCTCTCTGTATCTGTCACTCTGTTTCTGTCTGTCTGTCTGTCTCTCTCTCTCTCTGTCTCTCTCTGTCTGTCTGTCTCTCTCTCTCTCTCTCTCTCTACTCTCTCTCCTCTCTCTCTCTCTTCTCATTTTGTTTTTAATCATCCGGGAGTGATCCTCTCCCCCTGATCTAGGTTTATCGTTACCGTCGGAGATTAGATCTGCAAACGGCCAGAATGATAGAGACCTGGTCCCCCCCCACCCCCCCACCCCCACCCCTACCCCTCCATCCCCTCCTTCCCTTCCCACCTCACTTCCCAATCTTCTCCCCCCACCCTCTATTTACCCCCCCCCCCCCCCCCCCCCCCCCCCCCCCCCACATCCATGCCCCATTTTCCATAGCCATCAAAACTGAGGTTCACATGGAGTCGAGCCGAGCAACTGCAATTGCGAGTGCAACTGCACCCGTATCTCTTCGTTGATTGGTCAGAATGCTGGCGCGTATTTCAGACCTTCAGTGCACCCGCAAGGGCACTTAATTGCGCTTTCCAAATGGCGCGCGCAGTTTCACGCCCTGATTCAGTCTCCATACCCTGAAAACTTGGACTGAGAAATTCTCGGTACGAGAGAGAGAGAGAGAGAGAGAGAGAGAGAGAGAGAGAGAGAGTAGTAACCTTTCTTTTTCCAGTTACCCTATCCAACTTTTTTTTTTTAGCTGTACGAAAGACGAAAGACAGTGCAACCGCACTTGCACGTCAAGTTGCAGATAACGTTCCGGTCGAACAGTTAGTTGCACGCACAGTTTTGACCAATCAACGAAGAGATGCATGCGCACATTCATCCGCCATTTCGTGCGGGACTAAGGCCGCAGTTGGGCCTTTTGGCGCTCCATAGTATTCATGGTCCTAGGGTGTTGTTTTTTATATGGTGGATCTTACTCTTCCCCATCACCTTCCCCACCCACACTCCTTTCTTTGTTGATGGACAATAAAAATTATAGAGGAGGGAAAGAATCGTTTCAAATTACCTTTTCGATCCACTCTCTCTCTCTCTCTCTCTCTCTCTCTCACTCCAACGCCACCTGACCTAACACATACCCATCTCGCGCCCCCTCTGTCCTCGTCGCCTTCCATTTTCGTGTTGTTCTTGACAGCATTGACACCTTTATCATTGCGTATATATACGTGCTTTTGGTCAAAACCTTGCATATGAACGTGTGTGTGTGTGTGTGGTGTGTGTGTGTGTGTGTGTGTGTGTGTGTGTGCGTGCGTGCGTGTGTGTGTGTGTGTGTGTGTGTGTGTGTGTGTGTGAAGCATGTTCTGCATAATCCAGTATCCTCATCATTTTCTACAATTTTTCTCTCTTCCTTGTTTACTTTACTTTTCTTCTTTTTTTAAATCACATAACATAGTCTAAATCAGTTTAGCAAAGGACAGATTGGAAGAATAGGCTCTGCCTAAAATCTCAAGCCTTGATCGAATAAAGGTTTTCTGAGTTCTCTCTCTCTCTCTCGCTCTCTCTCTCTCTCTCTCTCTCTCTCTGTGTGTGTGTGTGTGTGTGTGTGTGTGTCGCTGTCTCTGTCTGTCTGTCTGTCTGTCTGTATCTCTCTCTCTCTCTCTCTCTCTCTCTCTCTCTCTCTCTCTCTCTCTCTCTCTGTTAGCAAGGGGGAATGGGGAGGGGGGGGGGGGGGGGGGCTTGGAGTCCAGCTACTTTCAAGAGGTCATGGCCAAATAGCTGTATGCCCCCTGGAGGTTGTTAAGCCGTCGGAGGAAGCAGCAAAACATATTCCCCACGCCAAAATGTTGAAACACAATCGCTAAAAACAAAACTCGTTGAGCCAGGGAGAAAGAAGGAAAGAGTGGGGTGAGGTGTAGGTAGGAGTGGGGGTGTGTAAAAGGAAGCCGTCGAAGAGAGTTTGGATTGGGGAGGTGGGGGGGGGGGGTGGGGGGGGGGGGGGGGGGGGATGGAGGGTAAGAGGGCGATGGGAGACGAAGGAAGGAAGGTGGGTCGTAAAGGCGGAACTTTGGTCAGCGGAATGAAGTAGGCCTGCACTCAACTGAACCCTGTACAAGCAAGGGAGACCACCGCTGCAGGGTAGAAGAAGCAAGCGAACAGTTGATTATCTGCATAGGTCACACACACCAAAATGATTATTAATACGCCAAGGCCATGCTTAGGAAGTGGAGTATTAATAGAGTCGGGCAATTCAATGGTTCTGAGAATTTGTCTTGTGTCTCAAAGTTGATTCTCCTCGTTTCCTTTCAAATCGCCATCCAGGTACACGCCAGGCTGTTCCAAGCAGACAGATTAAAATCAAAGAGAGAGAGAGAGAGAAAGAAAGAGAGAGAGAGAGAGAACCCTTTTTTTCCAGTTTCCCTGTCCAACTTTTTCGGATTCAGAAATACAGTGTGGCCTCACTTGCATGCTTAGCTGCAGACAGAATTCTGGCCAAATGTTCGCACGCACATTTTTGACCAATCAACGAAGAGACATGCGCAGGCTTGTGCCCGCCATTGCATGTACGACTGTGGCTGCAGTTGTGCCTTTGGACTTGCTGTCCAGCTACTTGCAAGAGGTTTACAATGGCCAGATATAGTTGTATGCCTCCTAGAGGCTGTTGAGATGGTGGAAGAGGAAGCAGCAAAACATACTCACCATGCCAAAAAGGGGAGAGAGAGAGAGTGTGTGTGTCATGGCGGAACTGTTTTTCCCCCTTCCGGCGAGTGAGATGCAATCGCCAACAACTTGTTGAGCCAGGGACATCGGAGGAAAAGTGTGCGTGTGTGTGTGTGTGTGTGTGTGTGGGGGGGGGGGGGGGGGGGGGGGTAAGTAGGAGGCTGGGGCGTAGAAGAAAGCCGTCGAGGAGAGTTGGGGATGGTGGGGGGGGGGGGGGGGGGGGGACTTGGGTGATGGGTAAAAGGGCGATGGGAGACGGAGGAAGGAAGGTGGGTTGCAGAGATAGAAGTTTGGTTATTGGAATGAATGAAGTACACTCAACTAAACCTTGCACAACAAAGGAGACCAGGACTGAAGGGTGGAGGAAGGAAGGGAATGGAGAGGCAGTGGATAACCTGCACAGGCTGCACACCAAAAAGCATTGCGCCAAGGCCTTGCTGAAGGAGTCGAGTATTTATAGACTGGCGCAATGAGATCGTTTTCAGAATGTTTATGGTGTTTAAAAGTTGGTTCCCCTCGTTTTCGTTCACATGACCATCGAGGCACAGGCCAGGTGGTTCCAAGAAGACAGATTAAAATCAAAGGAATGGGACTGTTTAGGTGCTTCCCAGCTGGCGCATAGATAGGGTCACGGGTGAACAAAGGCCTAAAATGTGACGTCAACTAAGGGGGAGGTAATGCATTTGAAGATTGTATGTGATTTTACAGGTGGACCCCCCCCCCCCCCCTTCCCCAAAAAAACAAACAAACAGAAAAAAAAAACAACAAACAAACAAGCAAAGGGATTAATGGTGGGGAGTTGTCCTTTTGATCCAATATCAGTTTCACATTAACTGCTGGCTTAAACTTATCGTAAGCTTCAAAGCGAGGAGACTGAAGGTGGAACTTGAAGCAAAGTTTACAAAGAAAGGTTATTAAATTTTGTTCCGCCAAACAATACAGACAAACAGATGACAGAACAAAACACAACCTTTGTCCTGTAATCTGTTTGTCTCTGTTGTCCGGCGGAACTAATAGCCTTTCTCTTTAAAATTATGGTAAGCCTCAAAACGCTCACATGAATTATTATGGGGAAACACACACACACACACAAAAAACCACGGTGGAAAACCGACTTGGCACCACTACACCAACAGGACATAACACCTAAGAATAATTTCTCTCCTTCTCCTCCTCTCTCTCTCTCTCTCTGTCTCTCTCTCTCTCTCTCTTCAACTTCACTTTCCTTTTCCTTTCTCATAACGCATCTGATTTCTACTCGGTCCCGCAGACACTTGCCTGAGTTTGCTCTCACCGTGATTTGTTTTCACCTTTCCATCTTTTAAATTGCTGTGTTCTCATAGTTCTTTACCATTGAGAAAGGGTTTAAGGCCCGAAACGTTTGGCCATTTTTATCTTTTCTTTGGATTCCCTTTTCCACCCTGTTTTTTTTTCATTTCTTTTTCTTTAGTTTTTCATTGTGTAATCCTGTGGTCAAAACTCACATTGGAATTATTATGGTGATTCAGTGCAAAATCCTGATTGTGGCGCGTGGCCATAATTAAAGTCAGCGCTGCACGGGTGCGTGATCACAGCTGCATTAATGGGTTAGAGCGTGTCTCCGTGGAGTTGAGAGTCGCTAGTTCGAACCATTCGTGGGGTGGTATCTGTCTGTCCACCCCAGTAGTACATGGTACCTGATTCAGAACAGGGGAGGTTGAAGTCGGTGGAAGGAGAGAGAGGAATTGTGTCTTCTACCACATATCAAGATTAAAGCTAACATCTTTCCCAGCTGGAACCAGTTTGATGGAAGTGCACACTTTCACCTCAAGATCTCATCCAGGATTTTAAAGAATGCGCAATTAAGTAGTCCCAATGTTTTCAGCATGATTTTCATCAACAGTTTCTCCAAATGTCTATTCAAAGTACGCACGCGAAAACACGCACACACATACACACACACTGCGAAACCTTGGAATGAACTTCACCTGGGAAAAAGAGAGAGAGAGAGAGAGAGAGAGAGAGAGAGAGAGAGAGAGAGAGAGAGACAGAGACAGACAGACAGACAGACAGACACTCAGAGAGACAGAGATTGGAACTGGGCCAGGGACAGAGGACTTGCTTTATCTAGTTGGATTAAAATGAATGCCCGAACAGGTAAGAAACCCATCACCGTAAGTGTTTTTTTTTCAATGTGCTTCTTCTTCCTTAAACTCTGATCAGACAACACTTACCCCCCTTGACAGTAAGCATCAACGAGAAGACTGAACTGGCCGGAAAGAAACATGGCACATTTCTCCCTCTCTGTCTCTATCTCTGTCTGTCTGTCTGTCTGTCTGTCTGTCTGTCTCTCTCTCTGTCTCTCTCTTTCTGTCTCTCTCTCTCTGTCTGTCTCTCTGTCTGTCTGTCTCTCTCTCTCTCTCTCTGTCTGTCTCTTCTGTCTGTCTGTCTCTCTGTCTCTCTCTGTCTCTGTCTCTCTGTCTGTCTGTCTCTGTCTCTCTCTGTGAGTCTGTCTGTCTCTCTCTGTCTCTCTCTCTCTCTCTCTCTCTGTTCTCTCTGGCCTCTGTCTCTCTCCTCCCCCCCCCCCCCCCCCCTCCCCCCTCCACCCTCTCTCTCTCTCCCCCCCTCTCTCTCTCTGTCTCTCTCTCTCTCCCCCCCCCCCCCCCCCGTCCCCCCCACTCTCCCCCTTCCCCCCTTCTCTCTCCCACCCCCCCCCCCCCCCCCCCCCCCCCCCCCCCCCCCTTCTTCCCCTCCCCCCCCCCCCCCCCCCCCCCCCCCCCCCCCCCCCCCACCCCCCCCCCCCCCCCCCCCCCTCCCCCCCCCCCCCCACCCCCCCCCCCCCCCCCCCCCCCCCCCCCCCCCCCCCCCCCCCCCCCCCCCCCCTCCCCCCCCCCCCCCCCCACCCCCCCCCCCCCCCCCCACCCCCCCACCCCCCCCCCCCCCCCCCCCCCCCCCCCCTCCTCTCTCTCTTTCTCTCTTCTTGGGGACTGGGGTGGGGGGTGTTTAAAGGGGAAAGGGGTATGCTATCATTTTTTTTTGGTCCAAAAACACTTTGTACATCAGGAAGGAATGTGTTGAAGTCTCTGCCTTCCCCATTTCCGGCGCCAAAGAACGCCATTTAGGACAGCGGCGGCGGTGTAAACTGATGATTGTCGGTAATGTGCGGGCCAAAGACTCCAGCTGGGAAGGGAATTATGTCTGAGCCCGGCTCCTCTTCCTCTATCAACCTGATGAGCTCTCTCGTGGTCGAAACCTTTTTTGTTCGACGCGCTTCAGTGGGAGTAAATCATCTCCCTTTCGCACCTCCTCTTCGCTCCCCCCCCCCTCTCTCTCTCTCTCTCTCTCTCTCTCTCCCCACACCACCTCGAGTCCTTCTTCCCCACCTACTCCCCCCACCCTCTTTTTTTTTCATTTCTTTTCTTTCTTCTTTTTTCTTTTTTCCTTCTTTCTTATATTTTCCCCTCCAGTGGTCGTCGTTTCTCACGTCCGTTAGTTGTTGGTTGGGTTGACCCGTTGGATGTTCGGATCGCTGGTTATCTCTCTAGATTATTTAGACCTTCCAAAGTTAATACTAGTTGTAAAAAAACATTTAAAAGCTTTATAATTTGTTCCTTCCGTGTTCGAGCAGTTACAAGCACGTGTGTAGTTCATGCTGATTGCGGTGCTGATTCACACACACACACACACACACACACACACACACACACACACACACACCACGAACCAGGCACTCTCTTCTCTCTCTCTCCATCTCCTCCTCTCTCTCTCTCCTCTCTCTCCTCTCTCTCTCTCTCTCTCTCTCTCTCTCTCTGCGTGTGTGTTTGTGCGTGCGTGTAAGGGTGGGGGACTGGGGCTGTTGCATGACGCGTATACACGCGGTAATGGTGTTTCTCTGCGCATGAACGCCCAGACCCATCCTTATCTGCCATTTTAAGACCAAGACTAAGGAACTGTGTAGGCTTGCAAAACTGCAAGCGATCGCTCTCTAGTGCTTTTACTAGCCGCAGAGGAGAGAGTGCATTTTTGTTTTTTTTTTTTTTTTTTTTGTTTTTTGTTTTTGTTTTGTTTTTGGTTTTGTTTTTAAGGGACTCGAAGAATATGAACGTAAAATTTTCTCCCAACTCATCTTCCTTTCTTTCTTTTAATTTTCCCCCCTTTCCTCCTTTTTTTTTTTTTTGTGCAGGACAGCAAATGCAAAGGTTTAACATGTACATTGTACAAAACAAGACAAAAAAAAAAAAAAAAAGTTCTTTTCGGACTCTCGATCTGGTTTACATTGGTGGGTGTCAAAGTGAGATGACTGCAGGCGGAAATTCAACACCAATTTGAACAGGAATTTAAAGTGGATCCGCCAGTTCACAGGGACAAACCAATTACAAGACACAAACACGACGCGTTTTGACCTTTTAGGTCTTCTTCAGGCAACATTCAAGGCAATGAAAACGAAGAATAAGCCATCACGTACCTTTTGGAATTAGACGCAACAATGAATAAATGTTTGCTCGTTCTACATGGTTTAAAGTTAGTTAGTCAGTCAGGGTCTGACATGCATGATTATAGTTCTGGAGAGAAAAAAAAGTTCTTTTGGATCTCTCGCCCTTTCAGACACATTTATTTGGTTTATATTGGAAAATAAAATGACTTTTCAACAGCAAGAAGCAGAATTAAAGTTCGTCAGCATTTTCTCTTCTTTCTTTCTTCTTCTTCTCTTTGTTTTCTGTTTTGTTATTCTTTCTTTCTTTCATTCTCTCTTTTTTTTATAACTCGCTCCCTTTTAATTGTAATTTAGAGTATACATGTTGAATGCGACCAGTTCTGTAAACTTCAATTTTGATTGGTACAAACAGCTTATGGCATATACCTGTAGGGCCATCTTTTTTTTTTTTCTTTCCTTCTTTCTTTTCCTTTGTCTTTCCTTTCTTTTCCTTTCTTTTTTCTTTTTATATCCTGTGCAGGGGGACAAACATAAAGGTTTAACATGTATATAGTTCGAAAAAAGTCCTTTTGGCCTCTTGCTCTGTCAGACTACATTCATCTAATTTACATCGGACAATGAAATAGACTTTAATCAGGAAGAAACAGAGTTAGGAACCTGATTCTTTAATGTTGGTCAGTAAATGTCTAACATGTATATAGTTCGAGGAAAAAAATCTTTTTCGACCTATCGCCTTTTCAGACAAATTTATTTGGTTTATGTTG
>JADBJO010009449.1:32500-35000 GCA_016801955.1 Conus betulinus | reverse complement strand
GGAACAAAGACAAGCTTCCTACGGGGACAAATACAAACAGACGTTCCTCTATAGCTGTGAACAGAGTTGTAAAGTGCCAGAGATAGGCATATTAAAAGTTATTCCCCCTTTCTCCTCAGACACCTCTCTGACTAATCTTCCCTTCCCTTTCCGACATCACTTTCCGCACTTGTATGTCTTTGGTGGCATCAGAATCTGTGATAACCCCCTCCCCCCTCCCCTCCACGTCCTCCACTTTGTATCTTTGGCTATGACATACTACACGTGTCAAAAAAGGTCAGGCTTTTCGGAATACTCATAGATCTTTCAAGTCCACTGCTTTGCAGACTGGCTATGATTGTTGAAAGTGGCTCTGCTTGTCGTGTTACGACAATATGTAATTCATGTTAATAAAAGAAAAAGCCGGAAAAGGGGGGGGGGGGGGGGGGGGGGGGGGGGGGGGGGGGGGGAGGGGGGGGGGGGGGGGGGGGATGGTTGGGTTAAAACAAACATACAAACACAATTGTTTTAGTTACTGATCAAATCACGCTCTATGGATGAAAACCTGACATCACAACCTAAACAGGCATCTTTGTTTTTCTGGAAACACAACAAGAAAATAGAGTCTACAGGGAAATCTTCAATGACGCGGGGAACAGGAGACGGTAAATAACAAACAGGTAGAGTCACCCCTGCTCCCATGATGAAATAAACGACCGCCCGTAACTCCAACGTAATGGTGCTGGAGTTACCCTACTTGCTTGCTCTAGTTGTGATCCACGGAATACTGAATCAAGAAAAGAGAACCCAGACTTACCTGCAAGTGAGAGCAACGCAGATGGAACAACAGACACACCAGGTACGAGTTTCCAAAAAAAATACAGACAATATTAAAAAATGGATTGAGTGGGGAGATACAAGTCAACTTGGATACCAAACTAACATTCTCCATGCTACCACTGCAGAGGTGTGTGCGTGTGTGTGTGTGTGTGTGTGTGTGTGTGTGTGTGTGTGTGTGTGTGTGTGTGTGTGTGTGTGTGTGTGTGTGTGTGTGTGTGTGTGTGTGTGTGTGTGTGTGTGTGTGTGTGTGGTGTGTGTGTGTGTGTGTCTGTGTCTGTGTGTGTACTCTCACGAACACGTGCATGTTTGTGCTCGTGTGTGCATTGCTAATGTGTGTGTGTGTGTGTGTGTGTGTGTGTGTGTGTGTGTGTGTGTGTGTGTGTGTGTGTGTGTGTGTGCAAATGTGCGTCCGCATGTGTGTGTGTGTGCGTGCTGCGTGCGTGCGTGCGTGCATGCGTGTTGTCTGTGTGTGTGTGTGTGTGTGTGTGTGTGTGTGTGTGTGTGTGTGTGTGTGTGTGTGTGTGTGGTAAGGTGGGGAGGGGGAGGGGGCGCGCGCGCGCGCGCGCGTGTGTGTGTGTGTGTTCATGCGTGTGTTCGTGCGCGCGCGCGCGCGCGCGTGTGTGTTGTGTGCGTGTGGTGTGTGTGTGTGTGTGTGTGTGTGTTGTGCGTGTGTGTGTGCGTGTGTGTTGTGTGTGTGTGTGTGTGTGGTGTGGTGTGTGTGTGTGTGTGTGTGTGTGTGTGTGTGTGTGTGTGTGTGTGTGTGTGTGTGTGTGTGTGTGTGTTCGCACGCGCGCGAAAGGTGTTAAAGAAAATAATGAAGGTAGAAGAAAAGAGATGTGCGATGTTGTTGCAGCCTCCGAACAGTCCATGCATGCATGTAGATTGTGTGAGGTGTGTGTGGTGTGTGTGTGTGTGTGTGTGTGTTGTGTGTGTTGTGTGTGTGTGTGTGTGTGTGTGAATGAATGCGTGTTTGTGCGTGCGTGCGTGCGTGCGTGTGTGTGTGTGAGTGTGTGTGTGTGTGTGTGTGTGTGTGTGTGCGTGTGTGTGTGTTGTGTGTGTGTGTGTGTGTGTGTGTGTGGTGTGTGTGTCTGTGTGTCTGTCTGTCTGTCTCTCTCCTTCTCTCTATCTCTGTCTTTGTCTGTCCGTCTGTCCGTCTCTCTCTCTCTCTCTCTCTCTCTCTCTCTCTCTCTCTCTCTCTTCTCTCTCTCTCTCTCTCTGTTTCTGAATCTCTGTCTGTCTCTGTTTCTGATTTTTGTCTCTCTGTCTCTCTCTCTCTCTGTCTCTCTGTCTCTGTCTCTCTGTCTCTCTCTGTCTCTGTCCTCTCTCTCTCTCTCTCTCTCTCTCTCTCTCTTCTCTCTCTCTCTCTCTGTGTTTATGTCGATCAGTGAGGATTGGACTGATGAAAATGATGCTCAGAAGCTCCATTGTAGTCTGAGACTGCACGGCAGGGCTGTGCTCTCGCTTTCTCTCACAACATGTCCCTGGCGTCAACCAGGCCCGAGACAAAGACACCTGCGGGTTCGTCAGGAAATTTGAGCCAGCGTTCTCACAGAGACGCATCCATTAAGTGGATCAGACTCGACTGTGTGGTGCCAGCCTTCCCGATTGTGCCCATAGCAGATTTAATCGTCAGAAAGAGCCGGTCGCGGCAGGGGAAAAAAAAAACAAACAAAAAAAAACA
>JADBJO010009449.1:27500-30000 GCA_016801955.1 Conus betulinus | reverse complement strand
TGTATAAGTAATGACACTAAAAATGTTCAGTATTCAGTATTCTGTCTGTCTGTCTGTCTGTCTGTCTGTCTGTCTGTCTGTCTCTCTCTCTCTCTCTCTCTCTCTCTCTCTCTCTCTCTCTCCTCCCTCCCCCCCCCCCACCCCCCCCCCCCCCCCCCCCACCCCCCCCCCCCCCCCCCCCCCCCCCCCCACCCCCCCCCGGCCACCCCCCCCCCCCCCCCCCCCCCTCACCCCCCCCGGCAGAAATCTGGAGTGTTTTATTGCTTATCAGAAAACGGTTTGCTGACTTTGTGGAAGAAATTAAATGTAGTTGTGAGAATGTGGTTGTTGTTAAAATAAACGCTTCTATGGCGTTAATAAAGATGTTATTCTTATTGCGTGTTATGTTGTCCCAAAAGGAGGACCAGTTTACAGTAATGAAGAACCGAAAGATGGGATTCTGATTCTGAGGAAAATGTATTGCAAACTATCAATTATGAAAATGTTTCCTTCGTAATGTGTGGAGACTTCAACGCAAGGACAGGTAATGGACAACCTAAAGAGGAGGAGATGTTTAATCATGTACAGCGAGCAAATGATGAGAATGAAGATTATTACATAAAGCGTTGTTCCAAGGATGTAATTGTGAACAATGTTGGACAATCGTGGTTGGATTTTTGTTTTCTGATTAACCTTTTGATTGTGAATTGTTCATGTAGCACTGATGCAGAAGAAGAATTTACTTTTGTATCTCCACATGGGTGAAGTGTTACTGATTACTTTTTGGTGCCAAGAGAAATAGCTGTTTACTGCAATTTAAAAGTGAATGATAATCTTTTTTCATGGCACTTACCTATGCAGCTTACATGGAAACAATGTCAAATCAGAAAGAAGAAAAGATATACCATGCATACCTACCATCAGTGAAGAGCGAGTAGTAGTATGGTCAGATAAAAACGCACATGCTTTTAAAGACGAGTTAAATTCTGACTAATTTAAAGAGACCATTGCTACATCGGATATTTTAGTTGATGATGTGAATATATATGTTGAACTTTTTTTTTTGAATGCTTTATATTGAACGGCTGCATGTATGATTAGGATGGTAAGTAGGAAGAAAGGAACCGCTAATGGATGGTTCGATGATGAATGCGATAAGAAGGAAATAATCGTCAAGAGACTATTACAACAGTTTCAGAGAGCTAGAATAGTCAAAGGAAAAAAAAAATTGAGAAGAACATTTATACTGCAGAGCAGAAATAATACATTGAAGTGAGGAAAGAAAAGAAAAAGGCATTTGACGAAAAAAAAAATATGCAAAAGTTAAAAGAGTCAATAAATGATCTAAGGTTCTTCTGGACGACAATCAGGTCAGTTAACAGAAAAGGCTATTATCTGTAATGGAATAACTTCACAACAGTGGTATGACCATTTTTTCTAGTGCATTCAACTCATTTGAGAATGAACATGATGTCACATATACAGAAGACGTTGAAGTGGGAGAAATGTCGGATGAATCTTTATTCAATGAATCTGTAACAACAGAAGAAGTGAATCGAGTATTAGGCATTCCAAAAATGGGAAAAGTGCTGGATCAGATAAAGTAGGCAGCGAGATGTTAAAACATTTAGACCAATCTGTTCTAGAATAGTTCGTTTCATTATTTAACAAATTATTTTATTATGGAACATTTCCAATGGTATGGTCAAAGTCAATCATTGTACCGATTTCTAAAAAAAAAAAGAGATGCAAATAGCCTAGATAACTACAGAGGTATAGCACTTACAAGCGTAGTTAGTAACGTTTACACTCGTATTTCAAACAAGAGATTAACAAATTGGGCAGAGAAAGAGAGAGGAGAAGATAGTTGAAGAAAAAGCAGGTTTTTGAGCAAGTTACAGCACTGTAGACCATATTTTTACTCTGTATGCATCAGTACAAAGTTTCTTAAGGAACGTCAGTTTGTATGTTACTTTTGTGGACTTTAAAAGGGCGTTTGACACGGTTAATAGAAATGTGTTATGGCATGTCCTGAGAACAGCTGGTGTCAATGGAAAATTGTTTATGGCGCTTCGTGGAATATACAAATCGGTCACCGCTTGTGTACGTGAAAAAAGTGTTTATTATGATTTCTTTTCGTGTCCACGTGGCGTAAAACAAGGCTGCCTTTTGAGTTCTTAATTGTTTGCATTTTTCATAATTGAATTAACCTTTGAATTGTCAAGAAAAGGTAGGCATGGTGTACAGATAATCCCTGGAGCTGTTGCATTATTCATGTTGTTGTCTGCTGACAATGTCATTTTGGTTTCTAGCACTGCTGTAGGTTTACAGAATCAGCTTAGTGTATCGAAGTGTGAGGTAGAGAGATTGCAGTTAACTGTTTATTTAGATAAGACAAATATCATGTTTTTTTGTATGGGTGGTTCCTTGTCTAAAAGACAAAAAATGGTATTATTCTAATGCTGACGAAACCGTAACCAATGCATACACATATCTAGGAATGATTTTTACGACGAGGTTA
>JADBJO010009449.1:5000-15000 GCA_016801955.1 Conus betulinus | reverse complement strand
AACAGAAAACAAAAGCGGTCCTAAAACAGATCCTTGAGGTACACCAAACTTAATAGGTAGCAATGTTGATCGTTTAGAATTTATTTCGACAAGCTGATAGCGGTTTGTGAGAAAGGAAGAAGAAATAAATTGTAAGGTGTCATTCGTTAATTTTGTAATGACTGGTTTTTTTAATAGCAGAGTGTGGTCGATTACATCGAATGCTTTAGCAAAATCAACAAAAAGAATTCCTGTAAACTCATTGTTGTTAATGTTTGAAAGACAATTTTCAACGATTTGTGTAAGTGCTGTATGGCAAGAGTTCTCACGAAAGCCAGATTGGTTTTCATGAACCAAATCATATTTGTGTTAAATGAGAATATAAATGTGATTGAACATGCCTTTCAAGGGGTTTTTGATAAGTGAGATAGGATAGAAATGGGTCTATAGTTAGAGGGATTTGCAGGATCTCCTGTTTTATAAATAGGTATGACTCTAGCTTCCTTGAATTTGAGGGGAAAGTTGTTCTTATCGATAGATAGATTGTAAATGTAAGTAAGAGAATCTGCAATAACAGGAGCACTGATTTTCAGAATTTTGCCATCTAACCCATCTAAATCTCTAGTTCCCGATTGCTTTAATTTTATCAGTCCACTGAAAACTTCATTTACTGCGATTGATGGATGAATTAATATTCTTTGAAGTACAAAATTCTTCTAATAGCTTTAAGTCGTTCTTATTCGTTTATTATTTATAACTGTTTTTTTCAGCAATGTTTGCAAAGTGAGTATTGATTTCTTCTGGTGATATGTCTTTACATGATCTTTGGATTGGCTATGTAATTTGTTATTAGTTGGATAATTTGTGCCTGCGTCACCATTATTTGTTTGTCGTTGTTGCGAGTAAGTGTTTCTGTCACTGTATGTTGACGGGTTGTTCCGTCTGGGATTGGTAAACTCGGGACTGAGGGGGATACAGTACTCGCTTCAGATTCTGTGCTAATTTGGCAGTGCCTACATCACTTGGATGAATAAGATTGTGGTAGAGTGCCGGTTTAGTTTTCCCTGCCAAGGTAACGAAACTGAAATAATTGTCTATGAAATCACATTTCAGCGTTTCACAGGCTCTTCCCATGTTTTGGTTTGTGGGTGAAATGATGGTGTTGATATGGTGTTTACCTCGGGCTGGAATGATTGAGCTCAGGATGAACCTGGCTTTAGGAAACTTCTGACTGGCCAAGTGAATGAGGTCACACCATGTGTCTTTCGTAACTTCACCTGTGGTTCTACAGTCATTCACCCCAACATGTAAAATCAATACTTCCACATCAACATTTGCACGCTGTGTCTGCAGCCAGCCAAATAAATCACGAACAGTCATTCCTGGTACACAGATTTTTTGAGGCAGATTGTTGTCGGGGGACTAATCTGTGGGGGTCAATGTCTCTTATCACTGAGTCCCCGATGAGGAGGACGGAACAGCGGTCGGAGACAGATCGTGGTAAAGGTGCATCTTGATCACTAGTCCTCTGATTCTGTTGATTCGGTTGATCTGAAACTCCCCTAGTGTTGTCAGTACGAGACACACTGTTCACTGGATCAGGTGCACTGCCTGTTTGCTCACTGAGGGGGGTGAAGAAGTTTGAGGTTGGGATAGCGTATTCATAATTGTCAGTGTCACACATCTCTATGGTCTGTGCCTGCCCAAGGGAATGTGCCGCTGGCTGCACAGGCTGGTCACTGCTAGAGGATGAAGAGGTGCGTGGGTGGTTCCAGCTTAGCGATGCCTTGCCGTTGAGGCTCAACGTGTGGACCGCTGCCATCGCCAGTCACGATGGTCAGAGGCTTTGACTGGGGAGACACCATGGAGGGGGGGTGCCATACTGCCCGTAGTGTCTACATGAACATGGCGTATAATGTCACTGATAGTGGGAGCAGAGTGTTCGCTGTCACCGTCGATAAGTGCGCAGGAAGAGGGTATGCTATTAGGGGGTACAGGACATGAGTGTACATCCTCGTACTGTGTGCTGGCGTCATGACGAGGACTGAGTTTCAAACTCTTTAGCTCTGCATTAATGTTACCCAGTTGAGTCTTTAGCGCATGATTGTCTTTCCTCAGTGTATTCACTTGCTTGTCCAGGTCAGAAAACTTTGCTTCCGAGGGATTCGATGAGAGAGTGAAACTGATCTGTCTTTGAGACAAAAATTGCACGAAGTTCATTCTTCGCACTGACTTTGGAATCTTCAATTTGTGAGGTCACGGATACTTTGTGTTCCCCCAGAGACAGCTGCAGGTTATTCACAGTCTCCTGGAGATGCTGGAACTTGCCAATGTAATTCGCCAGTGGAGTTGTTTGCGTGCTGCTCACCTTCTGCTTCGAGCGGACGTACAAGGTTCGTTTTCGGAGCCTTCTGAGGACTCCGGAACATTCCTGCTGGCGTGTGGTTACCGGGGTGGTTGAGGAAAAAGCGTCATCATCACTTCCCTTTGTAGATGTAGAAGGACCATGACTTTTTGCTATCTTGCTCTTGAGGCTCGGATTTATCTTCTTGGGGGATTCATGTCCCTGAGTGCCCAGCTGGCCAGCGTTATATTCAGCACTCACTTCCAGTTCATGGTTGGACACAGGAGATAAACTGTTTACTGCTCGCTCGAGGAGTGGTAAGGATAAAAAGCTTCAGCAAACAACTTTTTCTCATGGGTCACATGTAAAGGAGATATTGAGCGTGAATGAATGGATGTGTCCTGGTCAGTGATGGCAAATTTCATGTCAGTGACTGTCATGTCAGGTGCCCTCAGCTGAACACTGTTTGTCACAGCACTCATGAAAGTCACAGGGGTTTTCAAGAGGGATTCTTTCAGTGATGCCAAATCACTGTCCACCATATACTGCTTAACAATATGTCGGATGACTTCACATTCTGACTTATCCCACTTCACACAGTCTTTACCTTGACATAACAGAGTTCCGGAACATTCAGTAGACATAAAGTACAGGGTTATGGTCACACGTTTGGAAGCAGGTGAAGAAGAGTACAGGCGCATGACGGTTTTAACCAGTTTTGGTTGTGATTCTGACAGCCATAGATTTGACGAAGGCAGCACATTCTCATCATTATCATGATCAGAGGATTCTAGCTTAATGCCTTTATTCGCTATGGCTGAGTAACGAAAAAGTAGTACATTGCGCCACGCAATCAACTCATTATCGTCACACCACCAGAATCGTTTTTGGATGCGATCGAGAGTAGGTTGGAGTTTACTTGAAGTATTACTTTCAGGAGCCTGTGGCGGAACAGTTGGTGCGTGTGGTGTTTTGCTCATGATTGCACGTGCAAACGGTCAGTCACACAGATGAAAACAAATCACGTCATGCTGTTGCAGCGCTGGTCTCGGTGAAGGTCATTCAGTGCTTTGAACACGCCATCCACAGGCCATCGAAGTGAGAGTTTTGAAAAAGTCAAGAGAGACAAGAACAAACATGGTTCTTTTATAATGCAACATTATAAGACGTAGGGCGCCTGTTCTTTTCACAAAATGTCGTTCAAAATGAAATGCATGCACAGTGACAGAAAATTCAGTCAATAGCCACAAGATCAAGTCGATCCCCGAAGGTACTTACATCGTTCAATACACAAGTCCTTTGCACATATCACTTCAAAAGATTACGACTGCAGGAGGAATAGTACTGATGAAATTTCGACACTTTCACAGAGAATCACAACAGACGTCCACCACAACAGACGTCCGCCATTGCAGTGTGTGTGTGTGTGTGTGTGTGCGTGTGTGTGTGTGTGTGTGTGTGCACGAGCGCGCGCTCGCTCGATCGCGCCTTTGCGTGCGGACACGGGGACGAAGGTGAATTCAAACGAGAAGATGACATGTAAGAATGTAGGAAGATATAAAATTGGTAGGGGAACTGGTATAGGATATGAACTGATGACGGACAAAAGTACAGAGAGCGTGGAGAGAGAGAGAGAGAGAGAGAGAGAGAGAGAGAGAGAGAGAGAGAGAGAGAGAGAGAGAGAGAGAGAGAGACAGAGAGACAGAGACAGAGACAGAGAGAGAGGCGAGCATGCAGCCTTCATTAGCTGATAATTGCTTTGGTCCCAGGGTCACAGCCACTGTCCTTCAGGCAAAGCTGTTCTGATGGCGATGGTGATGGTGATGATGATGATGATGATCACTATCATCACCACCATCACCATCATCACCACCACCACCATATAGATCACGACTGTTTTCTTCAGGATAATATCTGGTTTCCCTATTTTCCTAAAGGGATTACAAGTGTTGGCCTCATTCTTTTTTTTCCGAAAGAAAACAATAGTTACCAGTGTTCCTCCCATGGATCAGAAGTGTTTTGCCCTGCTTTCACAGGGAAAGCAGTTAGTTACTTTCCATTAACAAGAAACAATGGAAGCAGCCAGAAATAGCAGCGATTCTCCGTTTCTGAAGTATTTTGCCTCTTCTGCCGACCTAGTGTCTGAGGATGATTTGTTTTCCTGTATGTGTTTCTCGTGATGGTACCTGTTTTGCTCAGGAAAACAAAAGACACGGTTATTATCTGAAGAATAAAACTCAGGGAAAGCAATTGCGATCCTCGGAAATCGTCAGTCTCCCGCTCACGCAGCGTCTCTATGAACAACCAGGCGCGGACATAGCGAAGTGAGTTTCCTCCTGTTCATTGAGGATTAATCTTTTATTTCGTTTACGTAAAATTCTTTCTCCTTCCCTTTTCAAAGTGACGTGACTGCAGGCAGGAACTGAAACAAACTTCAAAGGAAGAAAATAAGAAAGGAAAAATAAATTACAAGACATAACTCGACGCCTTTTAACCTTTTTGTTTTCTTCAGGCAAGGTTCTCTATAGATCACGACTCTTTACTTCAGGATAATGTCTGGTTTCCCTATTTTCCCAAAGGGATCACAAGTGTTGGGACTCATTCTTTTTTTTTTTTTTTTTTCCCTGAAAGAAAACAATGAAAAGACCAAAGAAGCGGAAACGCGTCTTGTTTGGTCTTGTAATTTGTTTGTTCCTTTTTGGCAGAACGGAATTCTTTCTGTAAGTTTCTGTCTACCTCAGTTTCACACGTTTACTCAGGTATATTTCAAACCAAAACATCAACAGATCCTCATGGATTTAAAAGCAAACACAAAAAATAATAAGATTAAAAAGAAAATGCAAAACACATCCTCTTTCAAAGTTCGGCACCAACAGTGTACACAAACCATGTTACAAAGTTCCCTAATCCTCACAGACCTGTAACAGTTTCTAAGTTTTGTCCTCTGCCAGCTGCGCACACAGATTTCAGTGACTAAGAGCTCTCATCCAGAGGACCCCGAATAGTTCAGTTGGTGGAGCGCCGGACTGGTGATCCTGAGGTTACGAGTTCGAATTTCGGTACACGAGGATTTTTCCCCTCGGAGTTAACATTGGTTCTGACTCTATTCCCCATACAGTCCTTCGAATGAGACTATAAACCGAGGTTCCATGTGTGAACGCACGCACATGTTGCACACACGTAAAATCCCATCACCAACTTTCGGACGAGAAGGCCAGTTTGACCGTTGGTATGGATGACGCGTTACACATAGCATGCACCTTCCCCGAAGTTGGAGTATAGTTGCCTTAATGGCGGGATGAAAAAAACAAACAAAAAAACCTGTCATACACACAAAAGTGTCAGAATCTTCAAACTCGATGAAGGTGGATACTTAAAGAAAGAAGAGAAGAGGATCCACATACAACAAATACGGGCCTGTGCCAGTCCAGTGGCCCTCTCAACAACAACAACAGCAACAACAACAAAGTAGGTTACAACCCCCTACTCTATCCGGGGAAAAAAGTTCCTGTTTGGGAAAGAAAAATAATGTTTTATCATATTATTCCTTATCTAATGAATGTCAGTCTTCATCATTTTTGTTTTCTCTTTTCATTTCTTTTTCATCACATCTGTCATGGAGGTGTGTTAAGCCTAAACATAGGCCGGTCGTGACTGTTTACTTTTACATTGACTTTAGACACCTCGGGTGTCACTGGAAACAACAACAGCAACAATAACAACAACAAAACTATGAGGCATGCTTTCTCGTCAGCGCTTCTCTGAGCGAAATTGCCGATTTTTGTCCCCCTGTGGTTCTATTGTACGGAGCGGAAAGTGCAGGTGTTCATCAACAACTGCCTGCGCAGGATTCTCCGCATCCGATGGCCAGACACCATCAACAACAACGAGCTCTGGGAGAGAGAACAAACCAGCTGCCCGCAGAACAGAAAATCAAGAAACGACTATTGGGGCTGGATTGGACATACGCTGCAGAAGCCTGCCTGCAAGCACATCACCAGACAAGCCCTAACATGGAACCCCCAAGGGAAACGAAAAGAGAGTCGGCCAAGGAACACCTGGCGCAGGGACCTGGAAGCAGACATGAGGAACATGGGGTGACTTGAAACAGCTGGAGAAAAGAGCCCAGGACAGAGAGATGCCTGGAGGTCCTTGGTTGGTGGCCTGTACCCAGGAGGGGTAATAGTCGATGATGATGATGACGTGGTTCAATTGCCCATCCAACAGATGATAATGCCTTCACCCTGTCTCATCTGTTTCTAACCAGCGGAGCATGTATGCCGCATGGATTCCATGACTGGATGAGCCAAGGCACAACACTCTATAATCCTTTTTTTTTTCTTCTTTTTTTCTTTTCTTTTCTATTTTCAGAAAGCTTGCATGAAAAACTTTCTAATCCTTTCTTTCCTTTTCTTTTTGGTTTGTTTGTTTGTTTTGTTTTTGGAGGGGGCGTAGCGGGGATGGGGATTAAGGTGAGGGGAATGGGGTTAGAAGTTGCAGGTAGAGGTGTAGGCCTAGTAGAGTGGTTAAGATTGTGCAGAGAGAGAGAGAGAGAGAGAGAGAGAGAGAGAGAGAGAGGAGAGAGAGAGAGAGACAGACAGACAGACAGACAGTACAGACAGACAGACAGCCAGACAGAGACAGAGAGAAGAGACAGATAGACAGACAGACAGACAACCGCCAGCCAGAGGAGAGAGAGACAGACAGACAGACAGAGACAGAGAGACAGACAGAGAGAGAGAGACAGAGACAGACAGACAGACAGAGACGGAGAGAGAGAGAGAGAGAGAGAGAGAGAGAGAGAGAGAGAGAGAGAGAGAGAGAGCAAGAGACAGAGACAGAGAGTGACAGACACACAGAGACAGACTGACAGACAGAGACAGAGACAGAGAGAGAGAGAGAGAGAGAGAGAGAGAGAGACAGAGAGAGACAGACAGACAGACAGAGACAGAGAGTGACAGACAGACAGACCGACAAACAGACCGACAGACAGAGACAGAGAGAGAGAGAAATGAGAGAGAGAGAGAGAGAGAGAGAGAGAGAGAGAGGCAGACAGACAGAGACAGAGAGTAACAGACAGACCGACAGAGAGACGGACAGACAGAGACAGAGAGTGACACCAGACAGACAGACAGAGAGAGGCAGACAGACAGACAGACAGACAGCTAGACAGAGACAGAGACAGACAGACAGAGAGAGAGAGAGAGAGAGAGAGACGAGAGAGAGAGAGAGAGGAGAGAGAAACAGACAGACAGAGAGACAGACAGACAGACAGAGAGAGACAAGAGAGTGACAGACAGATAGACCGACAGAGACAGAGACAGAGAGAGAGAGAGAGAGAGAGAGGATGGGGCTGGAGGTTGTTCCTGGTATTGCTCTGTTTGGGATCCTCTGAGTATGTATGTGGTCGGACTATGCGACTTGCACGCCTCTTTTACCATTACATTGAGACTACTGAAATGTTGTCGACTCCTCTGCCTGTCTGTCTGTCTGTCTGTCTGTCTGTCTCTCTCTCTCTCTCTCTCTCTCTCTCTCTCTCTCTCTCTCTCTCTCTCTCTCTCGGTCTATAAACGAATCCTGCGAATCATAAAAAATGTTGTGCACGGTTTCGATAAATGTCTACACGTCTGTTACGTGCAAATTTCATCTGAAGAAAACCCTACAGTCGAAACGCGTTTTTTATTTTTTTTTTTAAACTGTGTGGTTCTATCTATGGACTCTGTTCCTTTGACGGTCTAGCACTTAGGAAATCCAACTCTGTTTTTTCTTGTATCTTATCCCACCTAGCATCACGATATTTTCATCCTGGAGCCTTTTTCCCCCTTCCTGTCAACTTAAAACTCCATGCCCCTGCAGGTGTTGATTACAAATTTGGCATTGTCCCTTCTTTGATGTGTATGTACTTAACCTTCTGATGTAAATAAAATGATTTGGGAGCGTAAGTTCTGAACACTGAATGGAAATGTTCTTTGAGTGCTGTGGTTGCTTGTGCACCCCAACAACCAGAGCTTGCGTATGGATTGTTTTTTCTTGGTGAATATTCAACGATTTTTTCTCATTATCCGTGGGTCCATCTTCTGTCCAAATGTAAGTTCTTTGTAGATGCCGGCAAACATAAAAAATCTCGGAGAGAATGTTCTCGAATCATCTATACATTACCTCATATGGCAGATGGTGGAGGATGACTTCATGCCAATACTTGGTCATATACATCAAGAAGATGAATGAGTATTCTATTGCAATAGTTTGTTTGCCACAATTTGATAACATTCTATGTTAACAATATGACTCTCTGGCTGTATTCAGTACTCTCTGTCAAGATGATCACTGAATGTTAAATTCTGACTGAAGAAGAAACAGTATGCCTTAACTGGGTGAAAACATTAGGCTGATTTATATATACTGTTCCTCTTAATGCTTTGTAGTAGGTGACTGTAAGTCTAATCAACATGTGTATTTGGGCTATCTGTATTCCGAGTTACTTCAACTTAAAGTACATGAACAATGGAAGAGTTGTTTGCCTTCAATTGATATTATTTTGTTACTGTCCCCTACCACTTGTAAATAATGATAATCAATCATAGCAGATATATATATATATATATATATATATATATATATATATATAGTGTGTGTGTGTGTGTGTGTGTGTGTGTGTGTGTGTGTGTGTGTGTATGCTAGTATAATCCTTTGTCGGCTGAGATCCCATACATTTACTGGAAGCCAGAGGGCCAGCGTGAGAAGTCGACAAGCCAGACTCTCAGCTACCTCACTACAAACCAGGTTCTGTTTTTTGTGACCAGATCCTGAGTCCCTGTCCCTGCCCTGGGTCTGATTGCTCGGCCAAGCACAGCAGCCCAAACAGATCAGCCTGCCTATAGAGAAGATTTTAAACAGTCACCTGCCAAAAGAGTGAGATCCACACTCCTCTTCAACATCAGAGAAGTTCTGATATTCCAGGTGGTCTCCACCTCAACTCACCCAGAGCTTCCCCTCTCTCTCTCTCAATGATGAGATGGTGCGGGGAAAAGTCAGCCCTGCAAAGACTGATTTGACTGAGATTCATTTATACATTTAACCCTTGTGTACACATCAGTAAACTTTGATTTGTGAAAGTACACTTAACTTGAGTCAGTTCTTTGTTGTTTGTACATTGTCTAATGTTTGAATTCATCTCTATTTCTGTCACTCGGATCTACAAGCACGTTTAAGTGCGCATGCCTAGGGAGAAATATTCCTGATCTACTCTTTAGTTTTCTTACCAGCCCCGAGGGAAAACAATTCTGTCAGTGGCTAGTAACAGAAAGTGCTCCTTCCATAACTAGTAAGAGAGAGGGGTAAATGAACTGAATATACAGAATGGTACATTGAACTATGATTATCACGCATTGAGACAACAAACATTTAGAATCGTACACTGAAACTACAATGTCCGGCATAATACATCGAAATGGCAATAGCCAGAATAGTACGTTGAAATGATAATACCTAGAACAGTGCTATTGAAATAGTTATATTCAGAATGATACATGGGAATGATATATGAAAATGACAACATCTAGATTGGCACATTAAAAATGAAAATATCTAGAATGGCACATTTAAAATGACAATATCTAGAATGATACATAAAAAATGACAATGTATGGAATGATACATTGAAATGGCAGTACCAGA
>JADBJO010009448.1:77500-83419 GCA_016801955.1 Conus betulinus | reverse complement strand
AAAAAATTAAATTAGAGTACTTTGGGGGGGAGGGGGGGTGGGGGGGGTCAATTTCAAGACCTGACTTCGTGATGTTTCAGCTACAATATGATGTAATACGTGAAAGTTGACGTCATATGGGATGCATCAGACACAATAAGACGAAATACGTGTAAGCTGACGTCAAACTAAAAATGCCGTAAAACAGAAAGCGTTGACAGTAAATGTTTCTGATAACGCACATGAGGAAACAATTAGCGAGCGCTAAGAACCGATCTGTCACTCCAGAAAAGCGCGCCAGCTGGAACTAGTCACTGGCACTACATACACATGCCTTTTTCACCCCCAATTGAGAGCAGGGCGCGGACAACTCTCCAACCTTTCTCCTCAGACCACCCGTCCCTCAACCCTTCTGCCCCAAAACCATTCCCAGCATAGTTGGGTCGCCGTGTGCCGACCTGTAGCCTATGTGGTTTTCCTCCGATTCACAAAGGTCTGCACTTTGTAACCGTTTTTAATGGATGAACTTTTTCTTCACGCGAACAAAAATCTGCATGCCTCTCTTTTTCCCTTCCGCGTTAGTATCTCTGGCCTTTTTCCTCTTCGTTCTCGAGTGGTGTGTATTCATCACATGACAGTCAGTGTAGAAAAAAAAAGAAAAAAAAAAAAAAAAAAAGAAAAACGCCTTTCTTGTTTCTTTTATTTTATTTCTAATATGGAACAAATACTTTTTCTTGTTCATTTTATTTCTAAGTTGGAAAAAAAAAAAACTGCCTTTTTTTTTCTTCTTCCTTTTTATTTCTAAGTGTAGAAATACAGATTACCGCCTCTGCCGTCTATCAGTGCTTCTGTCCATTTCTAAAGTTAAAGACGATGAAAAAAAACAAAAAAAAAAAAAAAACAAAAAAAAAACAAATAATTTCCAGGGATATTTGAGTTGCATATGTGTGTATGGAGTGCCTTGAAAATGCAACATATATTCATTTTTCTCCACTAGGCCCGAGGACAAGAAATATCGTTTTAAATCGAATTGTGCTTTTGGCTTTAAGCATAAATAAATAAATAAATAAATAAATAAATTCCTCGTGACAGATTGAAGATGGATCGGATTCGGAGCTTTTGATCAGAAAGGGGAAATAACGGTGTTTTCATTGTTAGGTCTTTTTTCTTTCATATTTCTCATGACATAAGAGTTGTGTTTTTTTAAACAGATTCGATGATGACTCTCTTTAGTGAGAGTGCCGTGGTATTTTTGTGGTAATCACGAAACGATCATATACACACACATACAGACACACAGAGAGATATTCAAAGACACACACACACACACACACACACACACACACACACACACACACACACGCGCGCGCGCGCGCGCACGCACGCACGCACGCACGCACGCAAGCTCGAACGCATACATGCACGCAGGCACGCTCGAACGCATGCACACACACACACACACACACACACACACACACACACACACACACACAACACACACACACACACACACACACACACACACACACACGCACACTAACACACACACACACACACACACACACACACACACACACACACACACACACTGCACTTGTTTACGAATTCCTGATTATTAAGGTTACCAAACTCTTCTTCTGTACAATTAAGAGCAGTAACAGGTTTTTTTTTTTTGTTTTTTTTTTTTTTTTTTGTCAAACTTCGAAATAATTGAAAACGATTTACTCTTATACACACATATAAAGAATAGTCACGGTCAGTGTTTGTTTGTTTGTTTTATTTTATGTATATACCCACGTTCTGTCGAAGAAACCGTTCGTCTTCGTCTGCCTTTCTCTTTCATCATACAACCCGATGAACTGACGGAATTGGAAATGATCTGTGGGGGGAGCTGGACGAGAACACACCCGTGTTGGATCTTTTTTTTTTTTTTTTTTTTTTTTTTTTTTTGGCCACCGAACATTTCCAGTTGGACGGAAGCTTTTCATAAAATTTGAATGACCAATGTGTGTGACTCATCATCTGTTGCTTCTCTCTCTCTTTCTCTCTTTTCTCATCGTGATTTACAAATAAAAAAAGAATATCATGGCATGTCTATGTGTGTGTGTGTGTGTGTGTGTGTGTGTGTGTACGTGTGTGTGTGCGTGTGTGCGCGCGAGCTTGTGTGTGTGTGTGTAAATGTCTGTTTTGCAGTGCGCCTGTACATGTGTGTGTGTGTGTGTGTGTGTGTATGTGTGTGTGTCTATGTAAGCGTGCGCGTGTGTGGGGACTGAGTGTGTTTGTAATACCCACAGATATGTGTGCATACGCATATGGTGCACACACACTATGTAATGCGTGAAAAGTACTGTGTGGTGTCTGAATCTTAGTCTGAGTACCCGCACTTAACGCATGCACGCACGCACGGGCACACACACACACACACACACACACACACACACACACACACACACACACACACACACACACACTCACACACACACACACACACACACACACACACACACACACACACACACACACACACACAACACCATATTTATTTAAGTTTTGAGAAGTTCTTATGAAATTCCCGTTCAAAAATGAAAAATACATAATTAACATCCATCCATGCGAACCCCTTTACTATCCGTGGTCTGTTATGTTTATGAGATTAGTTGTTTGGCTTTTTTTTTTTTTTAAATGTTCTCCAGCGTTCTAACATGAAAGACAGTAATCAAGAATTGACGTTGTACACTTGACGTCATGCACAGAGTTAAAAACATAGTTGGCAGCAGCAGTATGATATACATAATTTAATATTTTTTCTTTTTTTTCCTATTTCATGAATAAATCATTTTCCGAATTTACTTTCAGTTTTGGCGGAAATGGTACCGGTTAAAAAAAAAAAAAAAAAAAAAAAAGAATGGAAGAAAAAGAAGTAAAAAGACTTTTTGGATTTCAAGGGGGGGGGGGGGGGGGGGGGGGGGGGGGGGGGGGGGGGAGTTTAGACGACCGCATTCACAACTTGAGGGGAAAAAAAAAAACAAAAGATTTTAAGAGAAGACTTTATTCTGAAATTCCAGACGAAAAACACGCTTAAAACAAAGCCAAACGAAAAAGATTATAGTAGGCGCCAACATTCTTGCTGAAAGACAGCATTTGTAACTTTGAAAAACAAGGACAGAAAAACGCACAGAGAACATGTTTTTTGTTTTGTTTGTTTGTTTGCTTGCTTGCTTGTTGTTTGTTTGTTTGGCAAGATCATATTAAGGACTTAATGATGGATGAAAACCACATTTATAAATTTGAAAAGGAAAAAAAAAATCATCAGAAGATTCAAGTATTTGAAGAAGAAGAAGAAAAAAAAAAAAAAAAAAAAGAACCGAGACGACGACAGCACTGAGGACTTTCGGGCGGGAAAAAAAAAACATTTTTTAAAAGAGAACGTTTCGAACTTTGAAAAAGAATATTGTAGATATCAACACTGAGGACCTTTAAAAAAAAAGTCTTTACATGAATATTAAATTCATGACTTTAAACAAACGACAGATCAAAGCCACTTCCAGGAATCTAGAAAAAAAAAAAAGACTCTTGCAGAAGATCGAAATCAAAATTGCAAACAAACAAAAAAACAAACAAACAAACAAACAAAAGGCTAAAAGAAAATGGCATTCAAGATGTAAAAACGGGTTTGAGAAAGAAGCAGACATCCTGAACTTTTTTCTTTTCTTCTTTTTTTTTTTTTTTAAACCTTTAAAGGAAGACAACATTCAAGACAAAAAAAAAAAAGTATCGACGACATTCACGGCTTGGCGAAGAAGATGGGGGGAGGAGGGGGGAAGGAGGGAGAGGGGTGGGAGAGGAGGAGGAAAGCAGGGCTTCGAGGATAGCATTCGTTTTTGAAAAAGACAAAAGCAGAGAGAGAGAGAGAGAGAATCTTCAGCCAACAATAGCGCTGACATCTCCATCTCCGGTCGACAAGACGAAGTTCTTATAGTAGGTGTAGCAGTCGGCGGTTGGCGCCCAGCTGCTGTCGCTGCCCCCGAAGAAAGTGGAGAAGAAGATGCCCTCGATCAGCAGGTCGCCGTGGCTGCGGATGTTGAGGTTGTGGACCTGAAGGACCGTGTGGGCGTTGTACCACATCTCCACCTTGCCGTTGAGGTGACCCGGCGTGTTGAGGGTCAGCCGCTGGGTGATCGTCTGCCACTTGCCTGTCTGCAAGCAGGGGAAGGAGAGAGAGAGAGAGAGACAGAGAGACAGAGAGAGAGAGAGAGAGAGCAGGTGGAGATTAAGCAAGGGAAGAAGAATCTGGCGATCACAGTGAGTGCTGCTGCTGCTGCTGCTGCTGTCTCTCTCTCTCTCTCTCTCTCTCTCTCTCTCTCTCTCTCTCTCTCTCTCTCTCTCACTCTCACACACACACACACACACACACACACACACACACACACACACACACACACACACACAAGCACACACACATGCACATGCACACACGTGCACATGCACACCACACACACACATATGCGCGCGCGCGCGTATACACACGCACGCGCACACAACACACACACACATACACACATACGCACGCGTGTGCACCGCCACGCGACTTCCAATCCACTCAACACCCCAAACCCCCAGTCTCCTCCAAAGTATGCACAAACACACATTGACAGACACACCCACGCGCACGCGCGCACACACACACACACACACACACACACACACACACACACACACACACACACACACACACACACACACACACAACACCTCCAGCTTCCTCTAAATAATCACACATAAGCACATCCTCCCTCCACCCCCTTCTGCACCACCACCACCCTTTCCCCCGCGCCAAACACTACGTTATGCACAAGTACATACACTTTGAATCCAATTCCTCTCAGCGATGGATGCCTCATCCTGTACCAAGCAGTTCCCCTGAAAGAGGTGTGGTGTGTGTGTGTGTGTGTGTGTGTGTGTGTGTGAGTGTGTGGTGTGTGTGTGTGTGTGTGTGTGTGTGTGTGTGTGTGTGTGTGTGTGAATCTCTGTGTGTGTGTGTGTGTGTGTGTGTGTGTGTGTGTGTGTGTGTGTGTGTGTGTGTGTGTGTGTGTGTGTGTGTGTGTGTGTGTGTGTGTGTGTGTGTGTGTGTGACACGTGAAGAGTTCCATCCTGCAGGAAATCACATTTTCAGTTTCACCTGAGCACACGTTTTTTAAAACTCGAGCTTGCCCTCAGCAGCAATGGCAGATTCGAACTGGAAAGACGTAAACGATATATACATAAGTAAGAACATGGTACTTTTTAACACGCTGTGTTTGACGTTCCTCATACTTGGTCAGCACTTCATGCGTGATATTTCCCCAAAAATTTTGAAAGCTCGCAGAAAAGTAGTTGCTACTTGCTAAGGAACAAATGAACAGACAGACAGGGTAAACAGTAGTATGCTGACTGTGCTGTCGGCAACAACACAAACTGAATTCTTCCGCCGACTCGATCCACAGTTACATCGGGCACTCGGGCAACAAGACCTACCTGAAATTTTCAGCTGCCTCTTCGCAAAGAATTACCAGGGCAACAAGACTTAACTGAAAATGTTCAGTTGCCTGCCTCTACCCACACAGTAATCAGGGCAACAAGACAAGCTGAAATTTTCAGCTGCCTCTTTCTAAAGAGTTACAAGCGCAACAAGACCTGCCTGAAATGTTCGGCTGCCGTTTTTCAGAGAGTTACCGTGACAACAATATAGCTAGCTGAAATTTCGAGCTGCCTTTCCTCAAAGAGTTATCGTGGCATCAAGACTAGCCTGAAATTTTCGGCTGCCATTTCTCAAAGAATTACTGGGGCAACAAGTCGTAGCTGAAATATCCAGCTGCCTCTCCACAAAAAAAGTTTCTGGGGCAACAAGACCTATATTACATCCCCAGCTTCCTCTTTCTAAGGTGTTCCTAACGCCACAAG
>JADBJO010009448.1:55000-70000 GCA_016801955.1 Conus betulinus | reverse complement strand
AGTACTTCGTCAATGTGCTTCAAAAAAAAGCAACAAAAATCAGCTTCTGTCTACTTCTAATTTAGCAGGGATTGACATTAGCTGCCGCATACCATCTGTTAAAACCTTCGGCGTTTGTATTTGAAAAAATCTGAAAGAAGACGATCTGAAACAATGTTCGTGTGTAATGAATGTTGACAAAATACAAACAAGGAAGAAAAAACAGCACACTCCTCAAAAAAACCTTTAACCTTCCTCGTCTTCCTGATAAATTGCAAATCGATGGCAAATCGTACTCTGTGCACCAATGTGCACCCATATATAGGCCTCCCGTCCGACAGTGCACGATATGTCAGAGACTGGACCACACACCAGGAAGCAGTGCAGGGCGAAGCAGGGGAAGTGCAGCAGGTGTGTGGGGAGAGAGCTCACATTCAAGGAGAGATTGCAAGGCAGAGTGTCCACAATGCGCGAACACTGCAAAGGGGCAGCACTCTGCTGCTTACAGACACTGCCCAGCAAAGAGTGTGGTCAAGGCCGCAGCCACCTCAGATCCAAACAATGCATGCCCTTTTGTGACGCCATGGCGCAGCAGTGAAAAAAGGCGGAAGCTAAGCGTGAGTCAGCAAAGAACACACCAATATCACATACGAACCCTCAGTCAACTCCTCATCCTGCTCTAGCGCGAAGAATTTGTATGCTGATGCTGTCAAGTTTGGCCGTACTCCCCCCTCATTCTCTTCTTTTCTGTCAACTGTTGTCTTCCCTGCTACTTCCGTTCTTCGACAAGAAGAAGACCCGTCAAATGTGTTTCAAAATTTGCTCTCAATCTACTCAACCTCTCTCCCTCATGCGTCATCTTTCCTATCCCAGCGTGAAAAGAGGCTGCCTGAAACCTCCTCGGAAACATTGATGCTACTCCCACTTGCGGTCTGCCTTCAGTCTTCATGTCCTCTTTCTCTTCTCCTGCTTCAACTTCTGCTGTTCCTGAGGAGATGTCTACACCCTCTACTGCCCCTGAGAAGACGACCCACACCTCCTGATACCCCTGAGGAGACAGCTACACCACTTGCTGTTATTGAGGAGACATTTCCAACTTCAGCCAACCGTAAGGTGACGTCTCTTCCTTCTGCTGCTTTCTAAGAGGACGACTCATCCTCCTGCTGGCCCGGGGAGGAGGCCTCCTACTCCTGCTGGCTCCGAGGAGACTCTCCTCCTCCTACAGGCCTTGGGGGAGACTCTCTCCCTCCTCCTGCTGGTGCTGATGAGTCTCTTCCATTTCCTACTGGCCTTGAGGAGACACTTCCTCCTCCTGCGGGTCCTGAGGAGACACCTCCTCCTCCTGCTGACCTTGAGGAGACTCCCCCTTCTGCTGGCCCTGAGGAAACTCTCCCTCTTCTTGCTGACTTGAGAGGAGAGGACTCCCACTTCTCCTGCTGACCCTGAGGAAACTCTCCCCTCGTCCTGCTGGCCATGAGGAGACCTCCCCTCTTTCTGTTGGCCCTGAGGAATCACCTCCTCCTGCTAGCCTTCAGGAGACACCTCCAGTTGGCCCGGAGGTGACGACTCCTCCTGGTGTTGGCCTTGAGGCGTCCACTTCTTCTCCTCACGGCCCTGACGTGACGTCTCAACCTACTGCTGACCCTGCGGTGACTTCATCTCTTCATACCCTGTCCTGAGAGGAGATGATTCCTCCTGTAAGCCCTGAGGTGACCTCTTCACATTCTGCCAACTCTGATGTGACGACTTCACTTCCGGCTAGCGCAGATTCGCAGTCTCCACATCTGGCTAGCCTTACTACGTCTACATCACACAGATAACAATCCTGTTATCATTTATCATACTAATATCCTTTTTCTTTCAGTAAATGTAGATAATTTTGATGGAAGAGCTTTCAAATATTGACATCTTCCAATGGAACTGTCGTTCCATTATCAGAATATTGATGAACTGATACAACATTTGTCATCAAATCAGTTTAAAGTTTTATTACTGCAATCTTTAAAACGTAAGTAAAAATAAATACCCCATATTCCGAATTTTCATTACCCCACCTGTGTACAATCAAGATCAGTCTGGTAAGATCAACACAGCAATATATATTCATCGGAATATTGATTACCATCCTATGAAATCTCCAGTGCCTTTGAACATCCCTCACTTAAACTCTTCCGCTGCTATGGTAAAATTCAGCAGCAACCTAGTTGTTAATATTGTTTCCGTCTATCTTCCAAAAGGTCCAGATAATGATAATACAGAATGGTTGCGAAACTTACCTAATAAGGAAAAATGGCTCATAGGAGGTGATTTTAATGCGCATTCAGCTCTCTGGGACGATGGTTGTAAAAGAACCACAAACCTCCGATTTGTCGAAAATGCTGTGGATTCAAAATTTATACTTACTGAACAATGGTGACATCACAAGAATATCAGATATAGAATGTCATAAACCATCAGCCATTGACATCTCCTTCATTTCCCTGAATTAGCTCCAGACTGTACGTGGGAAACTTCTCCTGATACACTAGGTAGTGATCATTTTCCTATACATATAAGATTAAACGAAAAGTTGGATCCTGTTAATTCAATACAAGATAAAATCAGGAAATATAATTACAATCGAGCAGACTGGGATAAATTTACATCAATTTTAACATCTTTTACTGACATTCCTCTACATGAACACGTGGATCTTATGTATGATCATTTCACAAGATCTGTACTTCACGCGGCTGATTCTTCTATTCCCAGATGTTCATGTGTTACTACATCTAAATATGCAGGGAACTTGTGGTGGACAGACGAGTGTGAAAGAGCAAAACAAGAAAAGATTTCTAAGTATAAAATCTATCTCTGCAGTAGATCTCCATCTAAACTCAGAGATTCAAAGGTGGCTAAATCAGCATATAAACAAAATATTAGCCAAAGCAAAGTGTGAATATTGGGTCAAGCTTTTGTGAGGAAGAGGTAAGTTCTCCTTCAGATAGGAGTAAAATATGGAAGAAAAAAATCGATATATGAAGCACGGGGTTTTCACTCCTAAGTGCAAAGTAACATTTGAAGATAATAAATTTCCAACAGCTTATCAAAAAGCGGAAAAGTTTGCTGATATCTTTTCAGTAAACAGCAGACTAGAAGGTCTTTCAAGAAAATGTAAGTCTTACAGACAGGACCAGGAAGCTAAACTAGAAATTAAAGATCCAGAATCTAACGATGACTTATACTTCAACTCTCCTATTACGTTTTTGGAACTAAAAGAAGGAATCTCAACACTAAGTAATAAAAGAACAGCTGTTGGCCGTGATGAAATTTCCAATGAAATGCTGAAAAACATTTACCAGATAATTGGGTGCAGTATCTTCATAAAATTATGGAAACATGCTGGAGTGAAGGTAAATTTACCAGCCGTGTGGAAACATTCAATTATAGTTCCCATACTTAAAAATGGCAAACCCTGTAGAGATGTCAACAGTTACAGGCCAATCTCTCTTACTTCACACACATGTAAATGTAAATTAATGGAAAGATAGTAACTGCTCGCCTAATTTACTATTGTGATAAAAAAAAAACAATGTTATTCCAGTCCATCAAGCTGTTTTAGGTCGGGAAGATCTACAACGGATCACTTGGTAAAGTTTTCTACCAATATAAAAACGCCAATTTGCTCGTAGGCAAAATGTGCTGGCAACATTTTTTGACATTAAACGAGCCTACGATCAAGTGTGGCACGCTCAATTGTTATTTAAACTGAAAAGAGCAGGTATTGTGGGAGAATGTTTTCGTTTGTAAAAGATTTTCTTTCCTGTAGAACTATTGAAACAAGAGTTGAAAATGCATATTCTTCCCAGAGAGGTTTACATATGGGAGTTCCCCAAGGATCCATCATTGCTCCTTATCTTTTCAGTATTATGATATCAGATCTTTCTAAGAAGATATCAAAGAATGTTGGGATTGTTCAATATGCTGATGACATTTGTATTTGGTTGGATGCAAAAATTGAAGTCTATTTCAAACAGAAAACTGAAACAAATTCAGATCTGTTATCAGTCTGAATTAGATAAGATAAGTGCTTTCTTTACAGAGAATGGTTTATCTTTATCTGTTGAAAAAAAACACATGATGGTATTTAGTGCTGGTGACCCTCCCAGAAGATTACCTAGTTTCTTTATTGACGGAGCTGAGTTACAATTCAAAGACATAACAAAGTTCTTAGGTGTCTATTTTTACATCGAAATTATCATGGAAATTTCACATTGAAAACAGTTATCAAAAGCTCAAAAAAAAGCTTAAATTTGCTTAAAATTATAAGCAGACAAAATTGGGCTAAAGAAACAAAAAGCTTGACTCTTCTTGCAACATCTTTGGTCAGATCAAAGCTGACTTACGGCCAAGAAGTTTATTTTTCTGCTCCTAAATATCTTATGAAGAAAATACAAAGTATTGACTCTAAAGCATATAAATTAGCTTTGGGAGTTCCTGTCCACACCCCGACTATTGCTACATATGGGGAGGTTGGTGTTCTACCTTTGAACGATTATCGAGAACTGTCTTCAGCTAAGTACATTATAAGAAGCAGTGCTGTTGAAAATGTCAACGTGAATGAAAACGTACTTAGATCAGATCTTCACTTTCCAAAAAGAGCAAGGGCCATAAAATCTTTGACAACAATAGCCACTTATACATCAGATATTCACAGTAGATTAGATCTGAAAACTAAAGATATAGGTAAGCGTTCGATTACGTCTCCAATTCCTCCATGGGAACTGAACAGAGCAGATTTTGACTTCTCCAATGACGATCTAAAAAAGAGAGTGATAACCCTCATCTGCTTGCTGCTTCTTTTCGCTCTCATGTTCATTCAAATTATTCTAACCATTTGAAGGTATATACCGATGGTTCTCTTATTGACACTAATGTGGCTGGTGCTGGGTTTGTAATACCTGGTCTAAAGAAGAAAAAAATCGTTCCATATTGGTGCAGGTCATTCCGTTTTCACCGCGGAACTGGTAGCCATTCTCATGGCACTGCGATACATTGTTAATCTTCCTATGGTTATATTTCCATACTTTTTTGTGTTGACTCTAAGTCTGTCTTATTCACACTGAAATCCATGAAGTCTAGAGACAGATGTGACTTAGTAATTGAAATTAATCATCTCATACATTTTCTAATTCAAAAGGGTTCCAGTGTAACATTTCTTGGGTTCCATCACATTGTGGTATTTATGGAAACGAATGGGCAGACAGAGTAGCTAGAGGAGGTGCAGGACAAAGTATTCGTTGTGAAAACGTTATATTCCTTTGTCTGTAAAGGAATGCTAATCTTTTGAAAAAGACACCAAAGCTCGTGTGGGTTATAATGCAAATCGGCACGCCTCTTACAGCATGTCTTTGTTGAACGTTTTTTCCAAGGGAAATTTCCAGTTTGTGTTTTTAGACTTAAATATAATTCATTAAAATGTAAATATGTTGATACTGCAAAATGCATATGTGGGGAAAGACTTTTGACATTTCATGTACTATTTAACTGTCCCACTATGCGGCAGTACCTACCCAATTTTCAGTTGCCAAATAATTCTACAATTGATGATTTTAAAGACTCTGATTTCAAATAATTCATTTTTGGCTAATGTATCAAAATATTTACTTCGCAGTCCTATCAGTACATTAGTATGAGATTTCAGTATTTTTAAGCAAACATGTTTTATGCTGTTCATGTTCACTGATTTAAGCTTTATTTTCAATTATGTTTTCATTTGTATAATAATATCAATATCATCTTGATGTATATCATTTACAAATATCACAATCGTCTAAAAAAAAAACGCCATGTGAAAAGACGTAAAAACTAAACAAAAACAAACAAACACACACACACACACACACACACACACACACACACACACACACACACACACACACACACACACACACCACTTATCACTCTGCGCTTTCCAGATCCCTCATATTTGTTGAAAGGACCTCTCCAGTGAGCTATGGAACAGCAAACAGAAAATAGCGAACGAGTAGGGTCACTTTTCCTCCCACATTGAAATAATTACATGCCCGTAACTCCAAACCAAAACCACTTGTGAAACCAAATCGCTTGGTAGAAATGACAATACAGAGCGCACAGAACAAACAAGGAAACATCCCTAAAAAAAAAGAGAGAGAGAGAGAGAAAAACGTTTCCACCTTGCCATTGTTGTCATTTCTGGTAGGCGATTTGATGTCGTAAGCAGCATTCATTTGGAGTTATGGGCCTGTAATTGTTTCATCGTGGGAGCAAGAGTTACCCTACTTGTTTGTTATTTACTGATTGCCGTTCCTTGGTTCATTGAAGATTTCCTCTCAAACCAATGAAACTGAGGCTACCTGTATCTGTTTTCGTTCGTTCAGGTGTTTGCTTGACTGTATTTAAGATCGAAGAGGCTGTGCCAGTCTTGAACGAATGTTGATTTTTTTAATTTGTTCATTTCTCCAGTTGTTGCTGTGTAGATGTGTCAGGTACGGTGTGTATGGGCAAGCTTGGAACATGTTCATTGGGAGATGTGTCTTTCTTTGTTCTGTATGCTCTGTGTTGTCATTTCTGCTAAACGATTTGATGTCGTTAATAGCTATCATTTCGGTTTATGGCCCGTAATTATACCATCACTAGGCATGAGTTACCATACATGTTTCTTGTGGGGTTTTTTTTTTCTTCAGTTACCTAACATGTAGGTATAACTAACCCATTGAATTGATTTTCCAGGCAACTGCAGTACATATAAAACTACATATCATCGCTTAATAACAAAACACGAAAGCGTCCTCATCGCACCACATTTTGTATAGAAAGAAAAATCTCGTAGCGCATGTAGTTTGCTGTGCATGTGTCCATCTTTCATTGATGATGTGTAATAAACCGATCTGAATCGTTGCTATATTCGGTGGGGAAATCCAGAATCAATCTGTACTTCGATGCCGACCACTTCCTAAGCACCGCATACAGTGACCGTCGGAATTTTTGCCTTCAACCTAAGGAAGTTTGGGGCAGGCCTGAAACACACCTGTAAGATCTACACTGTTTTCTGTGCTTTCGGCAGAACCTGGATCGCTAAACTGTTCAAAATGGTTTAAGACGGTCAGTCCTTTTTTTCATCCTTACTCATGGTCTAACTTGATTCGAAATGAAAAAAAAAAAAGTTTGAAATATTTCTTTTCATCAAATCGAAACACATTGCATGGCCGCCGAGAGCGTTAGAGGAGATATACTTCGAACTGCCGCGTCTTAATGCCAAAGTATTCCCAAATAATCTGTATGAGAACAAATTATTGAGACGTCCTCGATGGGTGGATCTAGGCGGATTTGGCGTTACCTGGATATGGCGGACAGGCCGATGGGTAGTTAAAAAGATTCATCCACCCAAATGCATTCACAGCAAAACGTGCCCTCCGAATCCGTTATGCATCTTCTGGTACAGCCCGCTATTTTCCAATGGTGAAATCTTCAACGGTCTGATGCAATTCGCAGTATTTATCAGCTTCATCATCAAGTCTTGGCATCCAATTCAAGTTACAGATTAAAACAATAAAGAAAATGGCTGATTTATGAGAGGACATTTCTGAAAGGACACGCTGTAAAACTCTAATGGCGTTTTGTTTCATTTCAGACCCTTCACAAGTGGGGGAGATCTAAAGAATGGGACTGCACTCGAAGCGAACATGGCCACCTTGTCATGCCAAGACACACAAAATGATAGAGTGCGATGCCATTCAATAGACGACAAAGAGCAATCCATCACACCAAAGCTTAATAGAAAAAACACACGCTCTCTCTCTCTCTCTCTCTCTCTCTCTCTCTCTCTCTCTCTCTCTCTCTCTCTCTCCCCTCCTCTCTCTCTCTCTTTCTCTCTTCTCTCTCTCACACACACACACACACACACACACACACACACACACACACACACACTTAATGATACAGGCTCCGTTCAAAAACCCGCGATCCGTGTACAACAAGCCCAACTCTGACTACTCACCACTCCGCGACTGGGGACCGGAAGCGCCAGAGTGTTCAAGATTGACGTCATGAGGGGTCACTTCCGTGTCCATGTTGTCCATCAGGAAGCTGACCTTGGGCAGGCGGGGGTCGCGAGTTCTGGCGGTGAACTTGAGGCAGAGGTCTTCACCGGCCTTCAGGTCGTCGTTGTAGTTTTTGCTGGTGATCACAAAGACTCGGTTGCCTTGCTGAGTGTCCTTGATGCTTGCCGAATATATCTGATGACGTGAAGAAAACCATGCTGTCCATTGTTTTACGGTTTGCCATTTCGCTAGATTAAGGAAAGAGAGAAACATTTAAGAAATATAGTTGAATATATCTGGTGATATGAAAACTATGATGTTCATTGTTTTACAGTTGGCGGTTTCGCAAAAGTAAGGAAAGACAGAAAAATCAAAAAGATACATGGCCAGATATATCTGGTGACTTGTAAACTATGTTGCCGATTGTTCTAGAGTTTGCAATTTATATATAGTTTGTAAAACTAAAGAAAGAGAAAAATTACGAAAATATGTCCGATTATATCTGATGATTTGTAAACTATGCTGTTGATCTAGTGCAAAGTGAAACGACTGCAGGCGGAAGTCTAAACAAATCTTTAAATAAATGTCAGCGAACCGCCCAGAGAAACGTGAACAAACGAGTCACAAGACAAAACACAACGCGTTTCGACCTCTTACGTCTTCCTCAGGTGAAACAAAAACGAAAACACAAAATGATAGAGTGCAATGCATTCAATAGACGACAAAGTGCAATCCATCACAGCAAAGCTTAATAGAAAACCACACGCTCTCTCTCTCTCTCTCTCTCTCTCTCTCTCTCTCTCTCTCTCTCTCTCTCTCTCTCTCTCTCTTTCTTCTCTCGCACACACACACACACGCATTCACACACACACACACACACACACACACACACACACACACACACACACGCGCGCGCGCGCGCGCGCACATACACGCGCGCGCACACACACACACACACACACACACACACACATTCACACACACACAAAACACTAATGCACACACACACACACACACACACATACACACACACACACACACACACACACACACACACACACACACACACACACACACAACACACACACACATTCACACACAGAAGTTATTGAATCTGAAGCGATCAAAGCTAAGTGCATTTTCGTTATTTTTTTCGTCTTTGTTTCACCTGAGGAAGACCTAAGAGGTCGAAACGCGTTGTGTTTTGTCCTGTGACTCGTTTGTCCACGTTTCTCTGGGCGGTTCGCTGACATTTATTTAAGATATTTATAGAAGATATGCTGTTGATCGTTTTATGGTTTGCGGTTTTGTAGAACTGAGGACGGAGAATGCGAATGCGAATGCGAATCTTTTATTCAGATTAAGGCCAAAGCCCCATACTGAAGGGGGTTTCATAAATGTAATATATGTCATGAATAAAAACGAATCAAAATGCTAATGACAAAATACTGTAACTTAAGAAACAAACAAACAAACATACCCTCAAGATATTGCAGTCTGAATTCTCTTGTTTCCTTCATACACATACTTAGCTAAATTCCATAGTATGTTCTCATTACTTGCGATAATAAAAGAATGAGTCTAAAGTTACACGGTTCTGTATAATATTTGGATTGGATCAGTTTTATTCTTAAATCACTCAGAGCAGGACAGCAAAACAAAAAATGTTTTTCATCTTCCTTGCTTTTTTACATAAGCGACATGTTAGATCACTTTCAACAACATTGCTATACCTAAAACGATGGCAAGCAATGTCAGATACACCAAATCTAAATTTTGTCAGTGCATACCTAACGTATCTATTCATTTTCATCTTAATATAATGTTCTAATACATGCGTCGATTTAAAGAGAGTTTGTACTGAACAAATCTATCACTATTATACATATGGTCATGCCAGTCCTGCCACCTGCAATCGATAATCCTCTGTTTAAAACAATGTAGAAATTCTGATATATTTTCAACACCTTGTTATCCCAAACAAATCCAAACCCATATGATTTTAAACATTGTCGAACATTTGAAGCCCAAGTCCTCTTACCATTATTGTCTAACTTCAACAACATCCTGTAACCTTTATAGGGTATCCTGCATTCGTCCATTCTCGTTAATTTGAGCCAATATTTTATACACTTCAAATAAGAATTTAAATAAACAGGATATCTTCCAAGTTCACCGTATACCAAATCATTAGGAGTTCTACTATCCACATTCAAAAAGCGCTTCACGCATATAAGTGAACTTTCTCAATTAAGGCACCTCTCAAAAGCCCATATTTCTGCTCCATACTGTAAGATTGGCTGCACCTGTGAATCGAACAATTTGATAAAAACACTGAATGAATTACAGTCCAACTTGTACAAGATATGAAGAATAACTATGACTGCCTTTTTCGCTCTGTTCATTATATCCTGACAAGCAAATCAAAACTAAGTTTGGTTGTAAAATAAATACCAAGATATTTATAAGCATTAACCACAACAATTCTCTCACCTCCATAAGTCCATCTTTCAGCACGCCCCAGATATCCCCCTTTACGAAACACGACAATGTTTGTCTTACTCATATTTAACTTTTAATTCTAGTTGTTTGCTGTGGAGTACAAAATATTTAGTTGTCTCTGGAGACCGACCACTGATACTGCTAGTAAAATATCATCAGCAAAAAAGCAGCATAAATAATTCTAGAATGTCAAAAGTTACACCATGTCGACCATTTTCAATTATTTCCAAGGCTAACTCATTAATAAATAGAGAAAATAATACTGGGCTGCATACATCACCTTGTTTGACCCCACTTGTACACATGACATACTCAGATAATTCTGCACCCGATCTTATTTTTGCTTTTACCTCACAGTACATACTTTTTATGCAACGATACAATTTACCTTTTATTCCATTTTTTAACAAAAACAGGCCATAATAATCTTCGAGAAATTGAATCAAAAGCCTTTTCAAAATCAACAAAAGCAACATATAACTTTTGATTATACACAAATTGTTTCTGAACAGCAGCAAGTAGGGTAAATATATGATCAATTGTGGAAAACCCTCTTTTAAATCCCGCCTGATGTTCTCCAGTTATATTGTTTTTGACTTACCCATCTTGCAATCTACTATTAATAACAGAGCTATAAATTTTGCTACAAATATTACTTAATGAAATACCTCTATAATTATTTACCTTGTTAACATCGCCCTTCTTAAATAACGGTAAAATAATAGATTCTTTCCAACTGTCAGGATAAGTGCCATTATCAAAAAGAAAGTTAAATAGTTTTACCAAGAAATTCACAACAGATTCACCGGAATTTTTAAAAAATTCGCCAATTAAACCATCAGGACCAGCAGATTTTCCATTTTTCAATTTTCTAATGGCTAGCAATACTTCTTCTGCAGATATTGCTCTATCATAAGGAAATTCTTCATCTTCATTATCATTGACTATGATCTCTGTTGAACTACTTCCATCGTTTTTTTCTAACAAAGTTTTAAAATGTTCAAACCATTCGGATATCGAAATATCGTTGGATGGTTGACATCTTTTCTTTGAAATTTGTGTATAGTTTCCCAGAAGACCTGTTGGCTCTTCACAGAATCGATCAGTTCATTTAACAATGACATATTATTCTTTCTTTTTTTTTCTTTCATTTAGATTTTTATATTCGCGTCTTGAAACACAGAATGCAACACGATCATCTTTGTCTAAAGTTTCACAAAATTTTCTCCATAGGCTACGCATTTTACATTTTGATACTTTGCAGTCCTCATCATACCAGTTATCATCAGGGGCTCTCTTATTTAATACTATCTTCTTTTTCAAATTTTCAGCTTGTTCTTTCATAATCACATTGAATCTACATATGGCTTCATTTACATCCACATCAATAAGATCTTCTGCCACTGCCATTTTCTCTTTCACATCCTGAGAGTCCATGGACTGTGTAAATTTCGGAGCATAATCCTTACTCCAGCAGTATTTAACAATACACTGATTATGTTTACCATTCGAACCAGTACTAGTGCATTTTTCAGCATTTTGTATATCAATACATAGTACAAGGGGCATATGATCAGATTCAAATCTTTCTATAACTTTAAGTGTTAACTGTTCACATAGTAACTCAAACCCATTTACTGACATCAGAAAATAATCGTTCACACTGCATCCTAAATCAGAAATATATGTGAAACGACCTTCAAGGTAGCCATTACACATTCCGTTTAAAATGTACAGTCCCAAAACAGTGCACATGTTTAAGAATTTCTTTCCATATAAATTCAACATTTTATCTTGAGAAGTTCTTTCCATGCGACTATCAATCTTATTATAGTTAACGTGTACTTCATATTCATCTAAAATGTCTGGGGTCTTATCAGAAGTTCTGGCGTTCATATCGCCACATATTAATATTTCAGTGTCTTCCAAATGCAGCCATTTACTAACAATGCAATTTTCCAACAAATCAATGCCGTTGTCAAAACCACTGATAGAGTAATAAGGGGAATTTTCGGGCGGAACATACGCACACACAAGTAACAAGTTTTTATGAAGACCAAAAAAACTCCTTATCAAAAGTAATAACATGGAATAAGGACTCTCACACTCAAACTGAGGACGGAGAGAAAAAATTAAGAGACAGAAGACGGATTACAAACAGAAAAAGGAATGTCGGGCGTCTGAATGAACAAACGATAATACCGACATCTGAAAGAAAGAAAGCAGGAAAACTGTAGAAAATAAATAGAAAGGATAGGTAGTGGACATAGTGCCGCAGACTGAAAACGCAGATAAACTGATAGAACTGAACAGAACGGATAAGAATACAATAGAAAAGAACAGGATGGAACGGAACGGGTCACAACAGAAGGGAACCAAACGGAATGAAAAACAGAATCAAAACCCTTTATTCTTTTGAAGCATCAAAGCGTCTATGACTTAACACACAAAAGGCATACACACGACCACACTTGAATCATCGACTTACATGATGTATCGTGCAGCCAAGAGAATTTCCGACCTTATATTCCCAATAAAGGAGACGAACATGTGTGTGGAAATTCATAGGCTGTACATTTCTTTCTTTCTCTTTTTTTTCTTTCTTCCTTCGTTGTTTTTTTTTTTTTTATCCCCCCCTCCTCCTGTTTCCCCCTCCTCCTCCTTCTCCTTCTTCTCTTCTTTCTCATTCTAACTTATGCCTGATCTGTGAATGTCCAAGAAAACACAAATGTCTCCTATAAACAAAACATAGCTCACGGTCACAATCTGCAGGCATAATACCGATTCGGAATCTGAATCTTTATATATATATATATATATATATATATATATATATATATATATATATATATATATATATATATATATATATATATATATATGTGTGTGTGTGTGTGTGTGTGTGTGTGTGTGTGTGTGTGTGTGTGTGTGCGTGCGTGCGTGCGTGCGTGCGTGCGTGCGTGCGTAAATTATCTTTCATCCACGCTTACCATACCGTGGTTAATCAATGTGAATTTTGGGCTAATTATTGCATTTAACTAACTAAAAAAAAAAAAGGCTCATCACTAAGGCAGTTATATTCCATCCAGGAGTAATGTATAAACACGAATCCACAATGCATGGTTTACGATTAAAAAAATTGTGTGTGTTATCCATCCAATCGGCGCACGATGACCTAGTCTTCTACAAAAAAAAAATTACAGGTAATAGATTTTCATGAACGTGCGAGATGGGGGTTTTTTATGCATACGTTCAACCTTGTGACACTGCTTCAAGTCTCATCCGAGGAACTTGGAGAGAGTTGAAATAATCCGCTCCGGTGCTGACTCTGGAGAACTCTTTTCTAGGAGGGGGGGGGTGGGGAGTTGAGGGTCCTGAACCTTTAAACCCCATCTCCTTCCCTCCCATACCCATACCCCCTAAAAAAAAAAAAAAAAAAAAGCCCCTGCCCTAGTAGATCTTCTTATACCAGTAACGACCTCCAGAATCCTGTGACCTGGGTGGGAGAGGAAGGAAGACAGTCGTCGTTTGGAGGTCAGTGTCGTATAGTCACAGACAATTGATGTTCCAGACCAAAGCAATACTTTGAAGGGAGAGAATCCTTGTTTGGAAAGTCAATTTAGTGAAGGCAAAGTCAGTTTTTTTTTTTCTCTTGTTTTGTTTTGCTTCTTTTTTTCTTATCGAGAAAAGAAAGGGACAGAGTCTTTGAGGTGAGGAGAGGGGGGGGGGGGGGGGGAAGGAGATTGGGGGGGGGGGGGGGGGGGGGGGGGGGGGGGGAGGGAGGGGGGGAGGGGGGAGTCGTTGGCAGGTTTTGCTGAGTTTGCTTTTCTCATTACCTTTTGACTGTACTGGTTTGGACTTTGAAAATACCAGACAAAACATTAAAGTTTAAATGGAAGTCTGGTACACTGTACAAAGTTTATGAGTACGTAAATGGTAACCATTAAACTCCGTCCTGGCTCGGGCTCTTTACGTTTCTAACCAAATGATTACTTGTAAGTGAGTGAATAGTAGGTGAAAGAGTTACTTTCTGAAAGGTTTATTATCCTCATAGCCCAGCTGACAAACCAAGACCTTGTCAGGGCTGTTAACACACAAGAGAAAGGCCCATCTACTTTTAGGTCAGTCCTCATTTCCGACCTAGTTTTGAGCTTTACGACCGTGCAACCGAGGTGAGCTGATATTTCCGGCTGGTTGGAATGTTCTGCTTTTTGCAGTCAGAGAGGCAGGTTCCCTTGGTGACTGCGTCCACCAAATTCATGGGGCAAGAATGTGCTTAATCTTTCACGGCCAAGCTGTGAGACTCTCGCTCAAAAACGGAATATTCTGTAATACTTGAAAAAAAAAAATATGTAGAAATAAGTTATTCTATATAACTGGAGTGTGCGAGCTCCCGAAGACTCATGCGTGGATATTGAACCTTGGAATTTGATCTTGTGAGGGAGCGTGCAAGCTCCAG
>JADBJO010009448.1:0-45000 GCA_016801955.1 Conus betulinus | reverse complement strand
AAAAAAGTTGCTAAACTTAGCAAAGTTTTTAAAAAACTTAATAAAGTTGTGTAACATTATATCCAGTGTGTTAATTATCAGGAAAAATTTTGGATGTTTGATGTATTTCAAATAGATTTGTTCATTTTGTTTCAAGTCCTCCACGCCCCAAAAGGGGTCACAGGATTAAATCTTTGAATTTGTGAATTGTGTGTGTGTGTGTGTGTGTGACGGCAAAAGAGGAAAATTCAGTGTCCAATCCCATTTCACCTCGAGGAAAAAGAGAGAGGCAGATTGAGGGAAAAGACAAACAGAACCAGAGAATAGAGAAAAAGAGGGAGTTGTAGAGGAGTCTTATATTTGGAAGGGTGCGCCTGAGAGTGTGTAAAGGAAAGTGAAAGAGTGGTAGATGAGGAGTCTTATTCTTGGAAGGGGGCACTTGAGGGTGTCTATGAGGGGAATTAAAAAAAAAAAATACATATAGATGCATATGGATTGTTCACATGTGTATGTGTCTATGAGTATGCATACCTGATGGAGAGATGGTGTTGGGGTATGTATGTATATTTTGCTTTACATGTGTGATGTTATAAATATGCTATATATGTACATGGGGTGTGAATATGAATAAGGTGGGATGGGAAAATGGGGGAGGGGGGGTAGAGAGAGAAAAGGGATGGAGGAGAGGTCGGGGGGAAAAGAAAAGAGCTGCTGGAATGATTCACACTATTAAAAAAAAAAAAAAGTCAGATGTGGGAGTTGAGTCCATCTGGGATTGTGGTGCCAAGGCGAGAGATGATCCTGGACTCCATGAATTTTCTCTCTGGGGCTGAGGAGTGGTTTTGCCAAACAGCAGTGACGGAAATATGGGATTGGCTGTGGCAATCAGAGTTGAAAATGAATCCACAAAGCGTTCGTCTGAGGGTTCCACGATATGTTTTTCCCAAACGTACAACTTTGAACAGAGGCTACAATATCTCAGTATGTACACCAGTTGGTGGACTGGCAGGGTGACATGGGATTGGACACTGAATTTTCCTTTAGGGCCAGTGATGCTAATGATGTTGCTCTGTTTTCCTTTCTTTAAGATCTTCTGAGAATCCTCAGAGACATTTTTTATTCATAACAATCGTTACTTATTGAATGCATCAGGAACTAGCATTCATGCGATGATACATGAAGCGCAGGCACTGCAGGAAGAAAGAGAAGGGTGAGTTCAGATGTAACTAACTGTCTGTTCCAGCGTTTGTGCATGTGTAGCACGCATCTGTGTTTGCGTGGAATGGAGAGAGAGAGAGAGAGAGAGAGAGAGAGAGAGAGAGAGAGAGAGAGAGAGAGAGAGAGAGAGAGAGATGAGTGCGAGCAGGCAATAGCGCTATAAAGGCCGCCGGGGGGGGGGGGGGGGGGGGGGGGGGGGGGGGGGGGGGGGGGGGGGGCCATTTGGCATTTAACTTTCGAACAAGCGGTTTTTTTTTTTTCTTTGCATCCAAGTTTCTGTAAGAGGGGGTATACTGTAACTTTAGAACTGGATGACAGGTAAACGTCTCGTTCTTTTATTGTAGGATTGGGCTTTTAGGCTGCGCCCAATTTCCCAAATTGAAGGGATAAGTGGATGTTCGTTCTTTGTTTTCATTGTCTTGAATGTTTTGTTTTGCCTGAAGAAGACTAAAGAGGTCGAAACGTGTCGGGTTTTTTGCCTTGTAATTTGTCTCTTTCGTTAGGAGGAAGTCATTTTTTTTTTAAAGTTGTTTCAAATTTCTTTGAAACTAACTGCTAGTGAATTTCAATTTTGAACTGCTAGTGAATGTTTAAGTTCTCCTTTTCCTGGGATATCATTGGTTAGAAGAGTTTGAGCTCGACCTAGATGCTCAGGCAGAAGAAACGGCTAATTTGTGGTTTTAACTCATAGTTGAGTGACCGACAGTCGAACAGAGTTTATTGGAAGGCTTCCGGGGAGAGAACAAGAGTGTCAAACGATCGTCTTTTATTCTGAGTTGTCTCCCTCCAAGGCATTCCGGATGTTTCCAAATTGACCAATCAGCGTAGACTTCCTCTGGAAGCAGAGTTCAGGATCGAGAAGAACAATGGAGCCCGAGTAATACGACTTGTTTGGTATGCGCCTCTGTTGTGGTTTTGTGTGTTCCTTCGATTGCTTCCATTCATTTCCTTAAGCGGTGCATTTATGATAGTAACTCGTCACTTATTTTGGACAGCACGTGAGTATGTTTTATATGAATGCATAGGCAATTACTAGCGAGACCCGCACGAGACGGGGACTGACTGACGGTGCTGAGTTGGTCGATCGAAACAAGGGCAGTCATGAGTAGGCAATGACAGTGACAGTCATGATCATAATGTGTGTCAGTGTCATTCGAATCAATCGGCCCAAATAACTTCAATGGTAGACAAGTAATGTCCTCCAGTGTTGACTAGAAAGTGTGCACGTGAGAGTGACTTGGCGATTCAAAGCGAAAGTTTTTGGTGGTCTTTAGATAGTGTATTATATATATAGTAAGTAGCACGAATAGTCTGTATTAAAAAGTGCCAGTGGCGAAAAACGTTTGATATATATGACAACACCCAATAATGACCCAGATTTACCTTATGATACCCCCATAACATTAACAGTGCATAAGAACCCACAATAACAGATAATAAATTATCACAATCAGTATATCCCTAGTTGAAAAGCTTTGAAAAATGTGTGAGAAGTGAAACATAGAAAGTTTGGTAAAATTATCACAATCAGTATATCCTAGTTGAAAGCTTTGAAAAAATGTGTGAGAAGTGAAACATAGAAAGTTTGGTCCTCTGATTTAGTAAGTGGCCTATATAAGCATCATGTTCTATCAAAAATGAAGATGACAGAAGCTTCAAGAAAGAGCACACTCCATACTGATACTCAATACATCCAAATATTGTCCTCAACCTTCATCTCTACGCTCTCCCCTCCCCTTTCTCAGTCAAACACATGTGCGAGCGCACGCGCGCGCGCACACACACACACACACACACACACACACACACACACACACACACACATTCGCATGCACGCTCGCTTGCTCGCTGGCTCATGCGCACATACATGCATGCAAACACACTCTGTCTCATGTATTTATTATGTGCACACAGACACAGGCGCGCGCACACACACACACACACACACACACACACACACACACACACTTGCACACTCGCACACACACTTACTCTTACTGACTGACTGAAACGAATTTATTAGCAGATAAACTCATAGTTGTCCTGAGACGCATGCGCACACACACACACACACACACACACACACACACACACACACACACACACACACACACACATACATGCACACACAGACACACACACTCCATCTCTCTCTCTCTCTCTCTCTCTCTCTCTCTCTCTCTCTCTCTCTCTCAGGCAAGAAAGTTTAATTCATTTCAAATTCAACACACGATGCATAGTATTATCTAGTTTATGATGATAACTTTCAGACTTTGTTCTGATATCATAGCTCAGTGAGAATTAAGATTTAAAATCCATTGACTTTATTCATGTTTTGGACCATTAAGTTGAAATTAAGACTGTTTGCATGTGATATTCATCAACTGACTGGTTTAAGTGGTATTTTGTAAGGAACATGTATTGTGTGTGTGTGTGGTGTGCGCATGTGTGTGTGTGTGAACCTGGTTGTCAGATTGTAAGCGTAATAAGGACTGATTGGCAAACTTCATCACTGAAAAGTCATTACTTTTAAGCCTTAGTGAACTGAAACCTAATCATCAAATCATATAAAGTTTGTGTATTGTGACTGTGTGTGATAGTGTGTGCACCGCACATGTGCATGAGCCTCTGTGTGTGTGTGTGTGTGTGTGTGTGTGTGTGTGTGTGTGTGTGTGTGTGTGTGTGTGCTTTTTTTTTATTTCAGCCATTGAAGCATCTAGGTCTCATTCACTGAACCAGTATAACTTTAATTAAGTTGAATTTATATGGAGTTAATGTTTTGCGCATTTTCAAATGCGAAACTCTGACAGTAATTTGGATTTTTTTTTTCTTTGATGGAACAAAGGTGGTGTGCCTACTAACAGGCTGAAGATAATGGATAAAAACTCTCACAATGCCACTTTCATTGCCTGATTGAATGATTCCTTTTGGGAGAAAAATCTGTACTCAAAGAAAAAAAAGTTGTACTGGCGATTCAAAGCGAAAAGAAGTGTAGTAAGTAGCACGAATAGTCTTATTAATACTTTATTAAAAAAATTAGGGGAAAAAACAGTTTATGGAGGTCTATATATTTCTTTAACAGACTATAGTTATGATACTTCTTCAGTTCCTGTTTGTTTCTAAAAGGGTAACATGCAGTTGCATAAAGAGGATTCAAAATAGAAATGCATTCTGTAGAGGTATAAGATAGCAGGACGTTAGACACATTTTATGATGGAGGATGTGTGTTTTTGTGCTTACTTTTTTATATATAGTACAAATCACTAATACAGGTTCAAGGATAAAACTTTATTGCGCTTGGAAATGTTAAGAGGTTGAACAAATTAAGGCTCAGTAATTTGGTAGGTGGGCCCTAACACACTCCTTCTGTTCTAAAGCTGCTTTTTCCTGAACTGAATCAGGTAACCCATTAAGTAAAGTATCTGCTGAAGGGACAGAGAGAGGGATTTCAAGCTGTAAACATCCATTCCCACTTAGTTTTTCAAACTCATGACCATCAGCAGAACACAGTTGCACAAACCATTGACTATTGAATGGGTCTACTCTGATGTGATGTAGTATAATATATGCATATCAATTCTTTTTTTCTTTTTCTTGTTTGATATAAAAATTAGAAGGGGGAAAAAAATGTGCCGTGTTCTAAATGATGTGTTCTACTAAATGTGTACACATTTTTTTCTTTTCTTTTTTTTTTGACCTGTTTTCCTGCTTTTTTGGTTGGTTGGGTTTTGTGTTGGGGTATTTCAGTGTCTAAAAATAGTTTATTTGTGGTTACCTCACAGGTGTCCTAACAAACGCAGAAAACGCAAGACAACCTAATAGATAAAAATAAAGGGCCACACATTAATTGAGCCGTTAATTCTTGCATTCATCAACAATGGCTGACCAGCAGCAACAACAAGTAGCTCAGCAACAGGCTCAGCAGCAGCAAGCCCAACAGCAACTGCAGCAACAGCAGCAGCAACTGCAGCAGCAGCAACAACTACAGCAGCAGCAACAGCAGCAGCAACAGCCTCAGCAGCAGCGAGCATCGTCATCGGCGTTGACTTCACCAGTGTCGGTGCAGCAGCCTCCTCAACCAATCATGGCTACTGCCAACACTTTGCGGTCGGCAAACGCCACTGCCACTGCAGATGTTGCCAGGGGCGATGCACAATCCAGCATATTTGCCGCAGTTTCCTTACAATCAGCAACAGCAGATGCTTCTGCAGAATGCAGCAGTGCAAGGTAGGTTGGTGAACATTGATGTGTACTTTTTATGTTCGTCCCTTTCACTTTCACTTTTACTATGTGTTTGTCTTTCTCACTTTCCTTCTTTCTGTCAGCAGGTTTCTTCATCTTGTTCCTTTCGTTTTGTTTATGTTTATGTTACCTGTCTAACTGTGCCAAGTGATAATTGTGCATGTTTTTCACTTTTTGGCAATGGAAGTATGTGTCATATGCTTTAGTTTAAGTGTCTCACCACCACCCACCCACCCACCCACCCACAACCACCATTGCCCCAAGGCCACTTTTTATCCCTTCTCTTGATGGTATTTATTTCAAATAAATACCTTAATTTTGCATGATCTGTTTCCATGCTTTTGACTTTTCGAATAGTGTGAATCCAGCGGCCATTGAAAGAATTCTAAGTCGAGAGCAACTCACAAAGTTTTCATTAAAATTCAGGATTCAGATTTATAGTTATACTGGTTACCATTTCAGTTTTTCACATATCTGTCTTGCTGATAATGCTTTGTTATAACCATGTCGGCAAAGTGTTCAACTCCTAATCATATTTCAAACTTCTGTATATAAAAAGGAAAAAAAACCATGTAGTCATCTGCGCGTGTTCGTATTGCAAAACGCATGTGGTCACAAAAGCTGCAGTGCTGACGCAGCTGAACTAGCTGAACAACACGCAGCTCTTGTATTTTGCAAAAAAAACAAAAATAGATACACGGAAACATGCAGCTGGTCATTTTTGGTGCTGTGTAAGCATGATGATAAAAAATAGAGAATAACACCAGATTTGAAGCAGCTTTCAGCATTTCACAACGTTCACATGAAAAGAAGTGCCACTTAACTGCATTATATTTATCAAATATTTAACAAACATGTTCTGTGTTTTACATATTAAGTACAAAGGACATAGTTCAAGTAAAGATCGTTTTCAAATTGGCTGGGCAAGCTAATTGAGCTGGGCAGAGATTTTCACAGTGTTCCTGTTGTCAACTTTCCGTTTAGCATCTACTCCTGTACGTTGTCAAACTGTTGCAAGCTGTGACAGTGGGTCACACAACTCTGTTTGACCAAGCTTTTCATGGCTGACACAGGGGCATCCTGCCCACTGTCTTCCTTTTCTAGCAAAGAACACATTTCCATATGCATTAGTAGAGATTGTCTGCAATGTCTGCCAGCATTCACACAGGGAAGTCCTGATTTCAGCGAGATGTGAAGTGAGAATCCACTAGAAAGAAGCGAGATGTTGAAGTGAGGGCACACACACACACATGCAGAAACACGCACGCACATACACACACACACACACACGGGCACACACACACACATGCACACACACACACACACACACACACACACACACACACACACACACACACACACACACACACACACACACGTGTGCACAAATGCTTGTGTGTACATGCATGTATATGCACACACATGCACACGCACGCACGCACACACACAGTCACACACACACACACACACACACACACACACACACACACACACACACACACACACACACACACACTGTATATACATACATATGTTTCAGCGAAAAGTGAAATCAGGGGTGAAAAAAAAAAGAGTAGCAGCGTGTGTTGCGTTGGTCTTTTTTGTTGTTGTTTGCTTTAGCAGACAACACTGATCAGCGTCACTGAGTCTTGTGTAAACTCCTTTTTATTGACACTTTATAAAGCAAAGTAATGTCACACTGTGGTACCATGCATTGTCTAGACACTGCCAAAGTGGAAGGGGTTGACAGTTAGCTCAGCTGTATGAACAAAATTATAGTCCTGGTTGTGGTGGGAGAAAGGAAGAGAACACACACCACAGTGCTCATGTTTGATCAGATTGAAAAACAAGTTAAACAACTTTTTCTGGGTGAGGAGGAGCGTGCCCTCCACCAAGCATACCATACCCCTCCCATCTCCCTAGAATTTCAGATATTTTTACTTTTTTACTCTGTGGAGCTATGATGCATGTGTATTCATAGATATTAGGTGTGGCCATGGTAAGTCAGAAAAATTTAACCTAACCCATATCCTTTGGCTTAACATAATTTATTCTATATAAATATGGAATCTTACCAGTGGCAAACAGTGTGTTTACATCAGATCTTTTTGTTTTAGCTAACTGTATTTATTCCATGTGAATACGGAATCTTACCAGTTGCTAACAGTGTGTTTACTATAGACCTTGTTTTAGCTGCAGCCATGCAGATGAATCACCTGAACATCATTCAAGGGAGAGCACCTGGTGCGAACAGTGCTGGTGGACTTCTTTCCCCTTCCTCAACTCAACTGGTAAGTTAAAACTTCACTTTATTCATTGGAAATAAGGGTTTTTTTTTTTTTTTCAAGCTTCTCAGTCAGTTTTCTTGCTTGTAGAACCAAACTGGTACAGATAAATTGATGAAACCAGTACAACATGGGTTAATTGATAATGAGCGTTTTCCCCTATTATATCTAGATTATTTTCTTATTTGCACAAATCATTTCACTGACTGACAAACTGATTTATTTATAAAACCAGTCAGAAAATGATGGTTTTGCGTCACAGAACTCTGTCAGGATTCCAAATCGTGCATGATTTGGACGAATCATTTCACTGACCAGCGTATAAAAAAAAAATCTAGTTGGGGAAAATAATAGTCAACAGTTAAAGTATATAGTTCAACTTGCTGCGAATTTGGCTCATGGTTTACTGTGTCAGTCTGTTACCAAAAGTCAGACTGATTTTCTGACCTGTTTCACTATTTGTCTTAAGAAACATGTGTGCATATTCATCCTTATATGCTCTGTAGCATTAATACTTTCGTAGCAAACCCCGCATGGTGAATTCTTTCCCTTGAGAGACATGATTTTTTTTTAATTTAAATTAATTTTTTTTCCTTTTCATACAAAGGTAAAAGCCTGCTGTTATGAATGAAAAGAAAAGAGAAAAAATTATTATGAACTTTGCCCTTCTTATGCTAGTTTTTAGCTAATGCCAAGCACAATTGTGATGTAAAAAAAAAAGCATGAAATTTGTGACGCTTGACACAAAAATGTCTGAATTCCTTGTTCTAATGTATTCATGTCAAACGTGAACCTCAGTTGAATGAAAAGGAAAAGAATTTCTCCACTAGCTAGCACCTAAAAAAAAAAAAAAAACATGAATTTTGATGTATGAAAAGTGATGATTGTACGTAAAAAAGAAAAAAGAATTGTTTGAAAACTACCATCACCTGTTGATGACGTGGCTGATGAGAACAGTGTCTCTACATCATCTACTCATGGCATATCACGAAAAAGTTCAGGTTTCTTTGTTCTGTTTGGTGGAAAAGGTATCAGTTTTCACCATTTTTGTTCATTACAAAACTGTACAAAATCACTGCAAAATTGAAATGCTTGTTTCTTGTTATTCTGACAAAATGATTACCTAGTTGCGGAGCATGAATGAGTGAGATCTCCCCTTAGAGGGCACCACCACATCCACCCAACAGTTTCCCATGAATTTGCTGGTACCTGTTACTTCAGAATCAAACAAAGGGCATAAACTTAGAATGGTAATTGAAATTGAGTTCACCATGAGCGGGATGTGAAGAGCCGCATACTTTAAAAATTTTTTTTTTTAATGCTGATCGATGAGGATGAAAGTCTGGTCTGAGGCTGCAAGACCGCGATATATTCTACGGGTACTTTCATGATAGATCCCAGCATCAACCAGGCCCGAGCATTACAGACACCTGCAACACATTCATAGATGCGTTTTGATAAAAGGATTACAGACACCTGCAACACGTCATAGATGCGTTTTGATAAAAGGAATGAAACTCAATTGTGTGGTTCCAGTCTTCCCAGTTGAGTGCATGTCAATGTCAGCTCTGGGTGGGAGCTGGTCGGGGCAGAAAAATCTCACAAATAAATGGGTCTTAAGGGAATCAAACCCATGACATTCGAGCTAGGAGTCTGTGACGATAACCATCTCTCATGACAGCTGGTCTGAAGCAAGTTTAGCTTTCAACAACAATGAAAATGTTGGCAGTTGAAGGGGAGGCTTTGTTGTTTTTGTGTGTTGTTTGAATTTTTTTTTTTTGAAAGAACTTCAATACCTGATGCATTCCAGCAAGTATATATGCAAAAACCCAACCCAGTGCTCTGGAATGTTGTTCACAATGGTATCAAAATTAAAAGGATAGATGAAGACTACCCCAGCAACGAAAAACACTCCAGTTGTTATACCAGTTGTCTCAGGTCGTCAACCTGACCACCCAAACAAGAGTCTGTCACAGTTTGGAAAAAAAAATTAAGGAAAGGGGGGGGGGGGGGGGGGGGGGTGCGAGAGAGAGAGAGAGAATGCCACTTTTGAAGCCAGACCAAATTATTGCAAGCATGGTATCTTTCAGTTGTTGTCTCCCATGCTTGTTCTGGGGCAGGCAGTAAATGGAGCATTTACACTAGCTCTAGCCAGCTGGTTTGCATGGATGTCAGGGCATCCCCTGTTGTTTTTTTTTTTTTTTCACCAAAAGGGTGTTCTTTTTTGCCTGTGCTAAGTTTGGCTTCTTGACAGTTGTGTAACAATCATTATTGAAAGTGAAAATTTTTTTTAATATGATATGGCGTATGAGATCTGTTGGTTTATAAAACAGTAACACTGTGGCACTGTGTTCATCTGTCCGTGGGCAGGGGTGGTTGGGTCTGTGGGGTGTGCTCGGCAGCTGGAGGGTGGTGTCTTTTTGCCGGTGGGCTCTGGAGTCATGAAATACGGGCTGGTACACTCATGGGGATGGTTCTTTAAGGCTGTTGTGACCTGCATCCTGTAGTCTGATTTACCTCTGTTCAGGAGCAATTATGTCCCTTGAAATCTTAATGGAGCGTCCTGCGCATGCCTGTACCCATCGTCAACACACAGTGCAGGCCTCCAAAGGTAGTACAGGACTGCTGAAAAGGCGGGTGAAGACGGTGCTTCTCTAGGTCCTCCCCAACACCTTCCGGTGTTTCTTTTTCTTCTAGTAACACACAACATTACAATTGTTGCTTATATAGCTTATTGCAGAGCTGCCAACCCTTCTGACTTTTTCTTACATGTCCGTAATTTTGAAGTGATTCAAGAAATTCCAATTTTTTAATGAAAAAATTGTGAATTTCAATTTTTTTGTAATAGGGATGATAAAGTATTCCAGTGTAAAGCCAAAATGATATTTGGTGTTGGCTGTTACATGTATGAAATCTGCGTTTTTCTGTTTAAACCTAGTATCTGTCGACTGAAACACAAGCCAGCTAAAGCTACTTTCAAGACAAAATTGCCCCTTCTCAACCCACCCCACTCTCTTCATCCCCTGGTTCCTGAACGTTGACTGATTGCAGAAGGTTGGCAGCCATGTTATTGGTCCAGTGATTCTGTCCTCCAGGCAGCTCAGCTGGCGGCGGTGGCCAACTCCACCGGCAACCTGCAGGCTGTTCCATGGCGCTTCCTGTCACCAACGCCTCCAGCACCAAGGCCTCCGCCAACGGCAACAAGACACAGGCTGCAGCTCAAGGTCAACAGCCAGGTCAAGGTCAGGCAGGAGCTCAAGCGGGACAGAGTCAGGGTCAGGCGGGAACCGCGACTGCTGCACCTGCACTGGTGGCTGGGAAACCGGCGATGCTGCCGCAGCAGAGCGGGGCTCCTCTGATGCTGGGGCAAATAGGTGAGGCATTAGAGCTCGAAAAAACAGATAGGTGAGGCTTAGAACTAGAAAAAAAGGTAGGCGAGGCATCAGAACTAGGCAAAAAACAGATAGGTGAGGCATTAGAACTGGAAAAAACAGATAGGTGAGGCATCAGAACTAGAAAAAAAGATAGTTGAGGTGTTTGAACTAGAAAAACAGATAGGTAAGGCATCAGAACTAGAAAAAACAGATAGGTGAGGCATTAGAACTGGAAAGACAGATGGGTGAGGCATTAGGATTGGAAAAACAGATAGGTGAGGCATTAGAACTGGAAAAACAGATAGGTGAGGCATTAGAATTGGAAAAAAAAAAAGATAGGTGAGATTAGGCATTAGAAACTGGAAAAAACAGATAAGTGAGGCATCAGAACTAGAAAAACATATAGGTGAGGTGCTTGAACTAGAAAAACAGAGATAGGTGAGGTGTTTGAACTAGAAAAACGGAAAGGTGAGGCATCGGAACTAGAAAAACAGATAGGTGAGGCATTAGAACTGGAAAAACAGATAGGTGAGGCATCAGAACTAGAAAAACAGATGGGTGAGGCATTTGAACTGGAAAAACAAATAGTGAGGCATCAGAACTAGAAAAACAGATAGGTGAGGCATTAGATCTAGAAAAAACAGATAGATAGGTGAGGTGTTTGAACTAGAAAAACGGAAAGTGTGGCAGTGGAAGTAGAAAAACAGATGAGGCATTAGAACTAGAAGAACAGGTAGGTGAGGCATTAGTGGGGAATAGAGTTTCTTGTTTCTGTTGATTTGCATATGTTTGAAGACAAAGATAAAGGTGGAAAAAAAAAGCACTTCCTGACAGCAACTAATTTAAAGGCAAAATACAAACACATGTGTCTAAAAAGCAAGTAATAGAGTACGAGAGGTTAAAGACGAACTGTCACAATCTAATGATATTAATTAGAGAAAAAGTTGGGTTTTTTTTTTTTTTTTTTTTTTTTCTTGCTGTATTTGCTCACCCTCCTTTCCCAATTGATAGATTTGAAATGTAAAGAAAAAGACAGTGTCCGATTCTGTGTCATATGCCTGTTTGATACAGGTAACAGATGGGGAGCAACATTATTATTAAATGATTAACAATTTGTCTAGATCACTGTGTTTCATTTCTTTGTCACAGCTACTGTGTTCTCTCAAGCTGGGATGTGGCACCAACATTTAACACACAGGTGAGTTCACAGCGTTCAGTGTCTGTCTGCGTGTCTCTGTCCATACCAGCGGACTGCCCTAATGAAATTCAGTGCTTGGTATTTAGCTTGGTTTCAATAAGATATTTTCAATAAATTATGGGGTTCATAAAGGGGATTTTTTTTCTTTGTTGTTGTTTGATTGTCAAGAAGAAATGCGTGCCAGTTCTTTTCAGTGGATGATGTATTGTGTTTCATTCTTTCCAGGCAGGTGATAGATCTTGGTCTCATGTTGTGCATAATTACAAGCAGGGAAATCACTTTGAACAAAAAGAGAAAGAAAGAAAAAAAAGAATGCATTGGACTGTCAAAAGAAATGATCCAAAACTTGTTGTCTTTACCAAAATGTGTGTGAATACTCATCAGTTTTGACATCGAAACAAATTACCTAATCGATTGGATGTATGGGCAAGTAAATACCTTTGTGTCGGGCAGCTGGCACCAAGAGATTCTAAGCTCAGATTTTATGAAGTGAGATAGCCTTACCCTTTAAACGTGGGAACCAGGGATAGATTCTCTTTAAGTCAGTACAGTTCTGTGTTCAAATATTTTAATGACCAGTGATTGAAGTTTTTTGGGGTTTTTTTTTTTGATTACCACATCTAAAAACAGCAAACCTAAACATACAAGAAAAAATTGTTTTGAAACTTTAGATATTGTTCCACAGCTATTGCTAAAAAAGAAAAATGCAAAAAGCTTAAAAATGTTGAGAATTAAAAGAAGTGTTATTAGATAGGAAATTCTTTGTTAAAAGTCAAGCACAATATACAGCTCAGTTGGTGTGTACTAGCCAGGCCCTCTGAGGGTAATGTTCAGGGAAATCGCGCTTTCAAAGGGAAGGAACTGATGTTGTTCAGAGAGGGAAATGTTCAAAGAGATGAATCATCATTTGCAAGTAAATTGATGAAACAGAGAGAAACATATTCCAGGGAAACAAGTTTGAAAAGGAAAAGAAATTTCACTTAGGATGTAAAAGAAGTGTGGACAGAAGAAAATGCTCTCAAATTTTTTTTTTTTTTTTTTTTTTTAATTTAATTTCATTATATTTATGTATTTTTCTATTTTGAAGAAATTAGAGTCAGATGAAAATGTTCCTGGAAGAAAAAAAAAATCGATAAGGGTAAGGAATTAGTACAGGCAGATGAATCAGTAAGGCAGAGGAATCAATATAGATGGAGTAAAATGTTCTTGAGAAAGAAGTTTTTATGGGAATAAATCTGTTTAGGGAATTAAATCATCGAATGGGAGAAAAAAAAAAAGTTCTAGGATATAATTGAATTCCATTCATGCAGCTGATATGTCACCTGACTGCAAAGGACCATGTCAGGGGTGTCAGTCCATTAGAAAAACCAGTTCTTAAAAGGAAGAAATCATAGTTACGCTCTAAATTTATATTCTGGGAAATAATTTTTACCCCAGGACTGATGGAGAGTTGTTGCCCCTTTGATGTCATACATAACAAAAGCTGGATTTCTATTTGATGCCTTCTGCTGTGAAGTTTAGTAACAGCTGTCAGACAGCAAAAAAAAACAAAAAAAAACAAAGCCAGTCCACATGTTGTATGGACTGAAGTTAGAGGAAAACCCCTCCCCATGGGAAGTGACCACATATCAATCCTACTCATCATGAGCTGGTCGAGGATGGAACTTCCGCAGACCATTCAGATATCTGTGAGTGGGCTTGGCTCTAAGGGAAAAAGCAGTTAGAACCTGCCCGCCCACCTGGTGTGTGCAAACATTGTAAAAGCTACGATCAGACAGCCACTGACTCGGCCAGTGTTTGACCAACATTGACAAGGGAAGGCTAGGACTCCACAGTCAACAGGATTCCTTCGCACAGCCATAGGGTCTCAGTAGTCGTGAACTTCAGTCCAACAGAGATCCAGAGCTCAGTGATCTGTCCTCATCTCTCGCCTCCCTCTACACAAGTCACACAGTCACACTACAGTGGATTCCGTCCCATTGCAACATGCTTGGCAATGAGACTGCTGAGTCCCTGGCAAAGGAGGGCACTACGAAGGAGCAGATGGACAGATCTACCAGCTACCCTGAATCCAGGACCATCATTAAGGCCAAGCTGCAGAACAAGTGGAAGCAGCAGCATCCACGCCACAACAGAGCAGACCCGTACTACCTGCTTACTCGACGAGAGCAGGTAGTCATCTTCAGGCTCAGGACAGGCCACAACTGCCTGAAACACCACCTATTCTTTAAACTCTGCATCGGCAACACAGAGCAGTGCCCCTGCAGAACAGGTCCAGACAACAGAAAATCTGCTGCAGTCCTGCCTGCTCCACCAAAGCGCTCCGAGAGAAAAAGTGGCCCGACCCAATACCAGTGACCTGGAAGCTCTACGGAGGACTGGAGGACCTGCGATGTACTGCCACCTTTGTGGAGGAGATGGGGAATGCATTTGAAGAAATGACGAAATGAGACAACAACAAGCCGTGCATATTTGATGTTAATGGATCAGCTAGCTGACTGAGAGTGTGTTAGAACAGTCCGTCTTTTATTTGCTGAGAAATTTTGTGACGAAGGTGGTTAGTGTGAGATACATGTAGAGGCAAATGGTGAAACCAAAACTGCCACATATGTAATACATAGTTAGGTAGTCAACAGGTTAAAAGGAACAAATTTGATTAGGACATAAATGCAGTACAAATAGAGGAAAATGTGCTTGAAAAAGATGTGATTAAGAGGAAGGAGTCTTGTAGTATGGACAGAGGAGATGGTGTTTAGTTTTTAAAGAAAGGGGATCTTAATTAAGGTGTAAATGTAGTATAGACACAGAGCTAAACATTCGCAGAGAACAAGGTTTCAAAGTGAAGGAATCTGAATACATAGAAATATAAGTGAATTAGGATCCGAAAGTAGTACGGACAGCGAGAAATGTTTTGGGAAAAAAAAAATTTTATAGAGAAGGAATCATTGGGAATAGAATCATCATGGGGAATGTCTGTCTGGGAATTTCCATGTGTATCAGGTACGAACCATGTCTTGTCATGAGGCTTTACTCCACTCTGACTCGTGAACTTTCCTGGTTCCTTTCTGACACCAGTCCAAAGGCAGTCAATAGCCATGCCCATACAGGCTCAGCCCCAGCTGGTGAACTCGCAGTCTCCGATTCGACTGACTCAGCCCCAGCTGGTGACGAACACAGGCCAGATTATCTCCTCGCAGAACATGCTGGCCAACCCCGCTTTGCTGCAGGCAATGGCTGCCGGCCTGCATCCACAGGTACACAACTGTCTTAACCCTCTGCCTACCACATGACTTTGTGCTACATGACTATGAGAATACTATGCCAAGTGAGGTAACTCCGCAACACATACATACTTGCCATAAAGAAACCTCAATACAGAAAATAGCTTTTTACTCATCTGTTCTATAAAATTAATGAAAAATTTCAAAGACATCACTCCATCCAAAACAGACATTTTTTCCCATATGTAGTGAACTGATACACGAGGGGGAAAAAAAAAAAAACGAACAGACCAACTTTACTTCAGTGTTCTCAGTGCTGAAACAATTTTCCCTAAATTCACTGAACCAACAGAATGTCATGGATAGGAGCACTTAGTGATTTTCCAAGTCTAAACAAAGTACTGAAACCTTCAGGAACAAAATAAAGTAGTTCTATATGGCTTGCACACAAAATAATCATCTTTTGTTGTGAAGGGGAAAAAAAAAAACAACTTCAACAATTTTGTTAAACGGAAGGCATTGCATACAAGAAGATTTGTCCTCTAACTACTGAGGGGAAAAAAAAATAACAACAACAGATTACTGAATACTGGACATTGAATTGTGATGGAATTCAGCCAATATGTGCTTTTGCACAAGTGCACTGAGCAATCGACCACCCCCCCCCCCCCCCCAACACACACACACACACACACACACACACACACACACACACACACACACACACACACACACACACTGTGGTGATGATGTACCTCTTGTCCATCTCTTTGGTTTTTGATAAACAAGGCAGTTATTAATTTAGGCCAGAGTTTATCTTTATCCTTTTCTGCTTGCTTTTATGCAGCAAATAAATTTGTTTCTTGTTCAATGTCTGCCAAAATTCCTCTGAAATCAAAAGACTGAAGGTGACGCGCCCACAGGCAAATCATGGGACTGACTGATTTCTTGGCTGTCAAAACAAGCGAAAGTTTATGGGGGCTTCACTTCTTCTAGCCTACCACCCTAGTCAACAATTAAAGAATCTCTAGTAACTTCTGTTTCTCGAATTTTCTTTTTGAGGGGGGCTGGGCAGCAATGGGCAATTCGACATTGTCATTATCATCACCCAAATCATTGATTCCGGCTCCAAAATCAGTCAGCGGTCGATCTTTATATATAACTGGGTCAAGATCGACATCCAAATTGTCTTGCTTCAAATCTTCTTCACGATTTTAGCCCTCAAGTATGCTTTCTTCTTCATCGCTATGGCATCAGAAAATGAATTCTACAAGTTGTATATTTACTTGGTCCACCATTTTCCCAGAAAATCTTCGCGAAAAAAAAACCCGAAAACTTTGAAAAAATCACTGCAGCAAAAAACAAAATGGCGTCCAGAAACAGCCCTACCCTACCGGAAGACTCTTCTGTCACGATTGCATTATGGGATATGCAATGTGAAAGTGAAAGTCATTGACCTAGTATTCTGCAGTCAATTTCGGTCGATGCGGTATTCAGAAAGAGGAAATCTCACGGTCGATATCGGTTGATGCAGTATTCAGAAAGAGGAAATCTCACAGTCGATATCGGTTGATGCAGTATTCAGAAAGAGGAAATCTCACAGTCGATATCGGTCGATGCAGTATTCAGAAAGAGGAAATCTCACAGTCGATATCGGTCGATGCAGTATTCAGAAAGAGGAAATCTCACGGTCGATATCGGTCGATGCAGTATTCAGAAAGAGGAAATCTCACGGTCGATATCGGTCGATGCAGTATTCAGAAAGAGGAAATCTCGCAGTCGATATCGGTCGATGCAGTATTCAGAAAGAGGAAATCTCACGGTCGATATCGGTCGATGCAGTATTCAGAAAGAGGAAATCTCGCAGTCGATATCGGTCAATGCGGTATTCAGAAAGAGGAAATCTCACAGTCGATATCGGTTGATGCAGTAGGCAGTGGGTTAAACACTGATTCTCTCTATCTCATTTTTTTTTTTTTTTTTTTGCTTTTATCTTTGGCCTTTTGTTTTCAGAAATGTATAAATACCATTTTCAACATAACACGCTTCAACAATAGACACATTGTTATCATATAACATAGAGCAAATCTGGAAAAAAAGTGAAAATGATGATATTGTGCAATGGTTGATGAGTGAATTATAGATCAGGGCATGACAGCCCAGCTTACATTACAGACAATGCTGACAAAGTAATGTTTGATTGTTTGAACCTTCAAAGAAGCATATAAGAAGCTTGAGCTGCAGCTTTTACAAACTGCTGACTGTTGAATTACAAACCATGGTTATAACTATTAACACTTTCATTTACGGTCTCTGTCTCTCTCTGTTCATGTGTCTGTCTTTTGCTCTCTGTCCCAGCTGACTGCCTGTATGTTCTGAATTCTCTTTCTGCCTCAGTGTCTGTCTGTGGGTCTCTCTCTCTCTCTCTCTCTCAGTGTTGCTCGCTCTCTCTCTCTCTCTCTCTCTCTCTCTCTCTCTCTCTCTCTCTCTCTCTCTCTCTCTCTCTGTCTCTTTGATATCTCTATATCCTAGATATGCCCTCTCCTCATGAGCCCAAAGCTTCCTCTGTATGTCCTAGATATGATGTCTCAGTGTCTCTGTCTGTCTGTCTGTCAGTCTGTCTCTGGCTGTATGTCTGTCTCTCTCTCTCTTAATCTGTCTTTTATTTCATTCTTTCATGTTTCTTCCGTTCCTTCCTCTCTGTGAACAACAGCTGTTAGCACCTGTGTGTTAATGATGTGCGTGCAAACAACACTGTTAGCACCTGTGTGTTAATGTGTGTGCAAACAACAGCTGTTAGCACCTGTGTGTTGATGATGTGCGTGCAAACAACAGCTGTTAGCACCTGTGTGTTAATGACGTGTATGCAAACAACAGCTGTTAGCACCTGTGTGTTGATGACGTGTGTGCAAACAACAGCTGTTAGCACCTGTGTGTTAATGACGTGTGTGCAAACACAGCTGTTAGCACCTGTGTGTAATGACGTGTGTGTGCAAACAACAGCTGTTAGCACCTGTGTGTTAATGACGTGTGTGCAAACAACAGCTGTTAGCACCTGTGTGTGATGACGTGTGTGCAGGTGTGGGGGACTGACCAACACAGGGCAGCTGGTGCAGCAGACTATGCTGGACAACGCCAGCACTCTACAGGGCAATGCCAACCCACAGGTACTCTCCTTTGTCCAGGGTGCCAGTGCTTTAACTCGCCTCTTTTGCCTGTGTTTGTGCGAGGGGTGCTGTTTGGTGTCAGCACCAGCTTCGTTACATACTTAAATTCTTTTGAGACATATTTGTATTGGGAGGGTCTGGGCCCTGGTTACGTGAATGCACAAGATGATGTTAGTACAGAAATTGAAATGGTATACACATAGTCTTTGCATTTGTGTTGATTAAGCTGTAATTATGTTGTTTTTCAGTGTACGGATGTTTCTGTCCAAAGTGTTTAAAAGTTTTAAAAAATGAAAAAAGAAAAAAAAAACTTCAGAAGAATGTTATGCTGTGCAGCCAACGAAATTTTCAAAACTGATTAGTAACAAAGAGGAACAGAAATTCTTTATTCATGGGTTTAAACTTTTCCATTTGCAGACGGAAATACATTCTTATAAAATGGACCTGGTCGGATTGGAAATCTACTTTTGCTACTGTGTGTTTGGGGAACAAAAAGTCTGTCCTGGTCTGCACATTCGCTTGACACCAGGAATCAAGTTTCCCTTTGCCAGAAACATGAGTGCTTTTTTGGCATCTGGAAATTCTAATAGCAAATGCCTGTTGCAAGTCACAGATTGAAAGGGAAACAACTGACAGGGACATGTAGTTTTCGGAATGTGGTGCGCGAAAGAAAACTTGGATGAGGCTTCAGTTGATGCCAGTGTCCAGCACATGGAGGACTGGCCATTCAGATAAGACGTTGGTGGAACTGAATGACAAGTTTGGTGTTGAAAAACAAAGGAAAATAAATGAACAGTTATGTATGTAGATCTTCATGAACTATGGTGTCCCAGTTTCGGTTTGTTCCCCAAAGAAGGTTAGTGCAGTAGGACAGGTCCATTTACAAATCTACTAGGCAAATCCCTGACCAAAATGTGATCCAAGCTCAAGTCAGGCTTGAGAACCATGCCATCAGTTCCCAGTGTTTTCCGAGTGGTCACCCCTTTGACAGTCACTGAGGCATGGTGGTTTCTTAGTGTCTGGTAATTTGAGTAAGATCTCTGAATACAGCAAACCTCTGTTAATTTTCGAAAGAGAAAGTGCACTCTGAGAAAAGGTAATTCTTCTGCAAAATCCTGTAAATAGTTAAATATGAAGTATCACTGAAAAAGAGTGTAAAATATAGCAAAGAGGCATACATATTCTACACTCTAGTTCAGAATACTCTGTATTTATCCGTATTCTGGAAATGCTTTATATTGATATTACAGGAGATACTTTATATTGATATTGTGGGAGATACCCTATATTGATGTCTTATCTTATTTCAACGTGTTGGTTTTTAATCCTAGGATATTCTTTTAATCTGTTTTTAATGGGTTGGGAGAGGTTTGCTTTTAATCCTTTTTTAACATATATACGTGGTAGTTTGGAACGTGGTGACAGTCCTGAGATAACCTCTGCTGTTGACGGGACTATAATTTTAATCTTAATCTTAATCTTACCCTATATTGATGTCACAGGAGATACTTATATAGATATTATTACTGGAGAAACTTTATATCTGTATGACAGGAGGTACTTCTATATAGATATTACAGGAGATACTTTATATAGACATGACAGGAGGTACTTTACATTGATATTACAGGAGATACTTGATATTACGTGAGTACTTTACAGTACTTTACACTGATATTACAGGAGATACGTAACATTGATATTACAGGAGATACTTGATATTACAGGAGTACTTTACACTGATATTACAGGAGATACGTAACATTGATATAACGGGAGATACTTGATATTACAGGAGTACTTTACAGTACTTTACACTGATATTACAGGAGATACGTAACATTGATATTACGGGAGATACGTGATATTACAGGAGTACTTTACAGTACTTTACACTGATATTACAGGAGATACGTAACATTGATATTACAAGAGATATTTTTATTTTGATATCACAGGAGATCCTTTCTATTGATATTACAGGAGATACTTTCTGTTGATATCACAGGAGATCCTTTACATAGATGCTTTATGTTTAATGTGAGAAGTCTGACGAACAGGGCATGCAGCTGGCCCCGCAGCCACTCCTCACAGGTCAAGGCCAGTCTCAGGCCTTTCTGGCTGGCCAGTCCCTCTACCTGCGACCCTTGCAGCCGGCCCAGCAGATCGCGGGGAGTCTGATGGCGGGCATGCCGGGCTTCACCACGGCGCTGAAGGGAGGCAAGGTGCAGTTGGAGCCCAGCCTGCAGCAGCAGACGCAGCAGCAGCAACAGCAACAGCAGCTGAAAACGGTCGCCTTGGGTGTCTCTGGCAAGTCTGGGCAGTTGCCTGGTAAGAGGAGGGAAGAGGAGGAAGGGGGAGGGAGAAGGGAGCTGGCGGGGCAGGGGACGGTGTGTGTGTGTGTATGTGTGTGTGTTGAGTGTGAGTGTGTGTGTGTGTGTGTCTGTATGTGTGTGTGTGTGCATATGTGTGTGTGTGTGCATGTGTGTGTGTGTGTGTGTGTGTGTGTGTGTGTGTGTGTGTGTGTGTGTGTGTGTGCATGTGTGTGTGTGTGTGTGTGTGCATATGTGTGTGTGTGCGTGCGTGCGTGCATGCATACATGTGCATGCGTGCGTGTGCATGTGTGTGTGTGTGTGCCTGCATGCTCTTGCAAGATGGAAAGGAATTAGGCTGAAAGGAATGAATAAGCGCAGTCTGTGCAAGAGCATGTGCAAGTTTTTGTGGGAGATTTGAATTTTTTGACTTCACTGTGATGGTGAAGTAAAACACATTTTGTGTATTTGAGTGGAAAAGGTGTGCAATGTTCTACTTTTAGAATTCCACCATTTTTTTTTTCTTTTTTCTTAAGGCACATCTGTCAGTTTTTACGGTTTGTGTGGGCTTTGTTTTGGTTTGTATTTTTTTTTTTTTTTTCCGCTTAAATTAAGAGAGGTACGGATGAGAATAAGAGAAATGAGTTTTGTCAAGAAAAGATGCATTCTGACTTGGATCAGACAAAAGTAGTATGTTTTTCTTTTTTTTTTTTAAATTGTATGCGTTTTAAAAGTGGTGAAAGTCTACCATGGTGTATGAATACCGGCCTCGGAGTCAGTATTTTTGTCAGGCTGCCCCTCTGCTCTGTCCCTGCCCTCCCTACTCCCATCCCCAAAAGTCGCTGCAGTTGATAGGCAGAAAAAATTCAGAAGCATTAATGAATCAGAAAATTGTTGTCACAATGCATGTGTTTATTGAATACATGGAAAGGAAAGATCTGAAAATGAAGGCATTGCATAAGCCACATGCAGTAAGCAAAGCTTGATGTCTTTATTTGATTTGATGCATTCAGATGTTTCAACACCACCACCAATATATTTGATTTGATATGTTCAAATGTTTCAACACCACCGCAAAACCGCTAATATATTTGATTTGATGTGTTCAAATGTTTCAACACCACCACCACCAAAACCAGCCACGCTGGGCAAAACCATCCTGCCTTCGACGACACGAAGTCCCGCCATCACAGCCAAGATTCAGCCCCACACAGCCGTGCCAGGTTCGAACCAAGGGGCCCGCCTTAATGTGCCCACCATCGTGCCCAAGCAGAAGCAGCGCACCCGCATCGCCAACAAGAGCACAACACTCTCGTCGGCGACCACCAACACCACCTTGGCGGGTGTGGTGAGTTCTGCCCCCTTGCAGATGGCTATTCCGGTTGTGCTGTCCTCCGGCGCCGGTACGCTGTCCAGTAAAGTGGTGGCCACAGCCACTGTGCTGGGTGCTGGTGCTGGCACAGAGTCCACGTCCTTGCTGAAGCCGGAAGTGCTGTCTGGGGGAGCTTCACCGGCCGTGACTGAAGCCTCTAGTATGGTGGTGACCAAGTGCTCTGAATCTGAGGTATGACTGACTGCTCCTTTCAATAGTATCGTTGTCGTTATTATCATCATTATTATTTGGAAAGAAGTTCATCAGCTTGTATTTATTTAAGAACAGGTAATTTAGCAACTTCATCATTTTGATGGAATTATAAGGAAATTGCTAGGGAAGAGTAAGAGAGTAAGCAGTTCAGAGATGCCAAGGTGGCTATTGTTCAGTTTAGAGATGGAGAACTCTTTCCACGCTTGCATCCATGTATTCATTTCTTAAAACAGGATTTGTGTAGGGTTAATTACTTGATGATATTTTTTAATTAAACGACCACAATTTCAGGACAGAATATTAGACATGCAGAAAAAGTTATTTCAATCAGCGATTGGTGTTTTCAGCAGTTTAATTTATTGGAATATATGGATAAGATTTATAACACAAACCAAAACTGCTTCTCAAGACAAGACAGAAGCCAACCGAGATGAAAACAGCTGTTGCCATCTGTAACAAAATGACAGAGAGCAAAAGTTGAGAGGAGAAACTGTCAGCCACAGCCTTTTCAGTTAAAGATTGAAATGAAGAGGAAGAAATTGGTCTGTCCATCAGAAACTTTGAATGCTATCAGTCCAGCCGGAAGAAGACCAGTAAGTTGAAACGCACTGTGTCTGTCTTGTAACTTGTTTGTTCCATTCGTTTGGGTTATGGTTTGTGTTTCAATCATGATTTGTATGTGTTGGCTTTCTCCATTTTCCCCTGTCTTGTCACTGCAACAAGCTCCTCAGTTATTTAATGAGAAAGCACCTATATAAATCAATAATTGTCATTATCACTGTTCTGTGATATGCAGACCTGTTTACCCATACGATTTCACCATATTTTGTACACAGGTTTGACAAAATCACAGTGAAACCAACAAACTTTAAAATGTGGTTAAAAAAAAAATCTCAAGACTATGTTCTTGAGTGGTAAATGCACTTGTGGTATTCAACCATTGTGTTTGTGCATTAGACTAAAAAGCGAAAACTCTCACTAACTCATACACACACACAAACTTGGGTCTGGATGATGTTGGACAATAGTAGGGACTACAGGTGCTGAAATATGAAAAAAAAAAAAAAAGAGAGAGAGAGAGAAAAGAAAAACTGATGAGAAAGCCTGAACTTGTGCCTGAGTATGCTTATGAACCAGTTTTGATAGTGATTTGTATTAGAAAAGACCTTTTTTTATAATGGTGGGTACTGTAAGATCAGGTATCCCTCAGCTGTCTACCCTCTGCTGTGTGATGTCTGAAGATAGAAATGAAATTGCCTTCTCCACACCTCAAGCCAATTTTTTTTTTTTTTTTACAAAAATTTGGAAGATGCATACACATATCTATGCAGAAAAAACACATTCATTTTAGTTGAAAAGTACACCAACGGCAGTCTTAGGGTAAAACGGGTCTGAACATGTTGTGTGCAGGGAGTGGCGAGGAAGACCTCCACACCCACAGACTCTGTGGTCCCCGCCCCAGCTCTGCCAGCCGTTTCCTCGTCCTCCTCCATGTCCATCCTCACAACCACCACCCCCACCTCCACTACCCCAACCACCCCTTCCAAGACGGACACGGCGAGCCACCATCCCAGCGCCGCCCCCACCCTCCCCTTCCAGCCCAGCACGTCTCCAGCCACCCCAGACAGCGACGCGTCCCCAGAGCTGAAGATCGTGTTGGAGTCCAAGGAGGAGGAGATGAAGGAGGGTGAGGTGAGGAGGAGGGGGAGGAGGAGGAGGAGATGAAAACAGAGCGGCCGGTCATGGCAGTTGAGGCTCTGCCGGTGGCCGAGGGTCCTCCGCCTCCCCCTGTGGCCCCGCTGACCATGTTGGGGTCAGAGTTGATGCCGTCGACGTTGTCTGCACCGCCCATGATGGAGAAGCAGCGGGCGATAGTGAAGCCGCAGATTCTGACCCACGTCATCGACGGATTTATTATACAGGAAGGTCCTGAGCCTTTCCCTGTAAGTACAGTTTTTCTTTTTTTTTTTTTTTTTTAATTTTTTTTTTTTTCTTTGGTTGAAAGTTATTAGGCTTTTCCCTCGAGGCTGGAGAACTGTCGTCAGGTCTGAGGAATTGTCAGAAAACTGACTGATTCTCAGGGGCAGGAAAAATGAACACGTAAGGAAAAAGTCTGCAGAGAAAGAGAGAATTGTGAAAAACGCTTTCACCCCAAGTCTGTTACTGCTTAAATTCCATTTTGGCTATGGAGCTTCTTTATCCCAGGACCTCCCGCACCAAGGCATTGCCCCTGGACCCTTTTTTCAGATTGTTTTGTTTGTTTTGAGTCGGCTGTTCTCCAGACTGGTTCTTCTCAGGAGATAAAGCCAAGATGATGAAAATTCAGGCTTTGCAGAAATTTTGTTTTGGGTTTTCATTTCGTTACACGTTAAGTGGCGAAAAGGAAGAGTGTCCTACAATTGAATGCCACACCGTTTGCTAAAAAAATTTTTATGGTACCATTAGTCTCTCCAACTCCATTTCTGTGTAAATCTGTTCTGGAATCAGTGTGACTGCTTTTTATTTTTATGATTAAAAACAAATGTATTAGGTTGCACCAATTTCTTAGTAATATGTATAGTGATGTATCCACCTTCAGAATGGTTGACATGCATGTCTTGCTGGGGAAAGGATTTTTTTCTTCTAGCGTTGTGGTTGTTGTATTGTTGTTGTTTTGCATAGTCCCTTTGAAAACTTTTCAAATCAAGCATTCTGAAGCCATACTGGGTGTTCGTTTGACTACCAAAATAAAACAGGTGCAAAGGTCATCATTGTTGACGGAGTTTGTGCCGCCCAAACCTACACCCCCTGTGGAGAAGGACTCGGAAGACGACACGACTGAAAATGACGACCAGCCGCCACCATTGCTTGACAAGTCACAAGGTGAGTGCTCCGTAGCCTGATCGTTCTGTGGCCATGTTCCCTTCTCTTCACCCTGTGCCCTCCCCTGGTTCTCTCTGAACCCCCCCCCCCTGTTTTTTTGTTTGATGAATCTTTAGGCTGTTCTGAACCGAATGAACACTCAGTTTCACCTAATTTGCAATGCCAGGTATTGTGAATCAGAGGAAATTATTTTGCATGCATGAATGATTTCGGATGTTCTCATTCCGTATGCCTTCAGTGCCTTCAGTGTAGGTGAGGTAAGAGGCACTTGGCATTTCCCACTGCTAGTTTTTGTTTTTTTTAATTGAAATAAGATTCATCTGATGATTTATTGAGACCAGGTGTATCGAAAGGAAGTGACAATTGACTTTTTTTTTCCAATTCATATTTGTTCCTAATCCATATTTTTCTTTCAGTGTTACAAGTTTTGTTTGATGCTTCATTTAAGATAAAAAAAAAAGATACTTAAACTGTTAAAAGGGAGGGAAGACAGAATGACATCTTTTTGAAAATGAAGTATGTGTATGCAGCCCTCATAATTACATGTAGATATTCTTGGAAGACTTATTCATTCCTACAGATCAGATTGACATAGAAGCAACCCTCATAGTTAGCTGTAGATATTCTTGGAAGATTTGTTCATTCCTGTAGGAGAAGAGAACATTGTGATGGTGGGTATACCTAGAGTCTGAATTCAGGCAAGTTTGTGGTGGACTTGCCAGAAAAAAAAAAAAAACTTTTATGAGGAGAGATCATGTTTCAGTAATATGAAACCTTTCAGTAGGCTTCATAAACCCTTACAAGTAAAGCCTTAATACACACACAGAGTATAGACACACACACATACAGTATATACACACACACACATGTACAGAACACACACACACACACACACACACACACACACACACACACACACACACACACACACACACACACACACACACACACACACACACACACACACACACACACACACACACACACACACACACACACACACACAGACACACACACTACTGACTGACTGAAACCAGTTTATTGTCAGATTAACTCAAGGTTGTACTGACTCATACAATACACACACACACACACACACACACCCAGAGAAGAGAAAGAAAGAAGACAGTTACAGTCACTCAGTGTGTTCTTTCCCTTTGTTCAAAGCTCACATGTGCTAAAAAAAAAATTCAACATTCTGCTGGAGTTTGATTTTGGCTCGTCACAGCTAATGGGCAAATGTTTAAATTCAAATTTGGTTTGATATCATCTGGATAAACATTAATTGAGAAGACAAATTTTGACATTGCATTAAGCTGGCCAACTTTTAGGTTAGCCAAATGATGCTGTTTAGGGCTTATCAGTTGTTTCTTGCTAACCAGAATTTTAGCAAACACGTTTTCAGGTTTAAAAAAAAAAAAAAAAAAAGTGCTCAACTGTGTATGTATCTGTAAATGCACCAATAATCTTTCCTTCCTTGCAGAGAGTGCTTTATAACAGTCAGTCTTTCTCTCTTCAGCCCACTTGGGAGGGACTGGGGAGGACGTGAGGAAATGTGAGTTTTGTAACAAATACCGGGCCATTGAGATGTTCCGCAACTCGGGTCGCTTCTGTTCCACCTCGTGCTCGAAACGCTACAGCGTGGCGTTCACAAAACGCGCTGGCAAGAAAGTGATTGTCTGCCCTGGCTGCCTGCCCTGGGTGCTGGCTTTGTTTGTGGGAAGAAGGTGTGGTTGTCTGTAGCTTCCCCCACTGTGTAATCTATGCTGCTTGCTCCACAATGTTTTGTTGTTTTTTTTTCTCCTCTGTCATCTTTCTTATCGCTTTTGTCGCATTATCTCTCTCAGTGCTCGTTCTGGCTTTCCCATAGATGGCCATACCTAATTTTTCCTGTAGCAGTTTCAGCATCAGAAGTCGCTCATGAGCTTTCCATATCAGGTCTTCGTAAGACTACCCAACACAGGAGACACTGCACTGTGGCTGAGTCATTTTGGTGAAGCTGAACATTATCTCTTCTGATCTAACATACTCTGAACACAACTGGAGATATTTCAGAACACTTTTGACCTTAACCAAAGAGCTGGAGTGGGATTTTTTTGTGACAACTGTGTTTTTTGTCAGCTGTATGTCTTTAGAAATTTGAAAGTGGATTTTATAACTAGTTGGATGTAGTTTGAAGTGACAGTTGTGTTCAGTATAAAACAAACCAAAAGAATTTGATAGGAGAGAGAATGTGACAATAACAAGAAAAATTTTTTTTTATCTCTTAGTCATGTCTGTTGAGTGTCACAGTGGCAGTACTACTCTCACTCAGCTTGTTTTAACACAACCATCAGAACAGTGGGTTCTTAGCTGTCCTGTGACGGTCTGAACTATCAGTATCACGCTGTCCTGTGACAGTCTGAACAGTCAAGTTGTCCTGTCACAGCAGTCAGTATCATGTTGTCCTGTGACAGTCTGAACAGTCAGTATCACATTGTCCTGTGACAGTCTGAACAGTCAAGTTGTCCTGTCACAGCAGTCAGTATCATGTTGTCCTGTGACAGTCGGAACAGTCAGTATCATGCTGTCCTGTGACAGTTTGAACAGTCAAGTGTCCTGTCACAGCAGTCAGTATCATGTTGTCCTGTGACAGTCTGAACAGTCAGTATCACGTTGTCCTGTGACAGTCTGAACAGTCAAGTTGTCCTGTCACAGCAGTCAGTATCATGTTGTCCTGTGACAGTCGGAACAGTCAGTATCATGCTGTCCTGTGACAGTTTGAACAGTCAAGTTGTCCTGTCACAGCAGTCAGTATCATGTTGTCCTGTGACAGTCGGAACAGTCTACAACATTGTCATGTGACAGTCTGAACAGTCAGAATCACGTTGTCCTATTACAGTTTGAACAGTCAGTATCATGTTGTCCTATGACAGTTTGAACAGTCAGTACAACGTTGTCCTGCGACAGTCTGAACAGTCAGTATCAACTTGTCCTATTGAAGTTTGAACAGTCAGTATCATGTTGTCCTATTACAGTTTGAACAGTCAGTATCACGTTGTCCTATTATAGTTTGAACAGTCAGTACGACGTTGTCCTGTGACAGTCTGAACAGTCAGTATGACGTTGTCCTGTGGCAGTCTGAACAGTCAGTATGACGTTGTCCTGTGACAGTTTGAACAGTCAAGTTGTCCTGTTACAGCAGTCAGTATCCAGTTGTCCTATTACAGTCTGAACAGTCAGTATCAGGTTGTCCTGTCACAGTCTGAACAGTCAATATCAACTTGTCCTGTCATGGTCTGAATAATCACATTGTCCTGCCACAGTCTGAATAATCATGTTGTCCTGTCATAGTCTGAACAACCAAGTTCTCCTGTCACAGTCTGAACAGTCATGAGGCAGCCTGTCTCTGGAAACGCTTCACTTGCACTGCCACTGAGTCGATTCAGAGGTGTTCATTGGGGCCGGTTCTGATGCAAAATGCGCAGAATACATCTAGTTGAGCCTCATACCGAGGTCAGTTGTTGGTTCACAGCAGAGACAGCCTGGCAGAGTGTCTATCGCTGGAAGCTGCGACTGTGAAGTTCATACGGACATTAAAAGGCTGGAAGTTTTGGAGAAACGGAGGTACCCTATTTAAGGCCTGGAAAGGCTATACAAACTGACTTGAATGTTTGCAGTGTCATGGTGAACCAGTGTTGTAAGGAGACGCACTCAGTTCTGCTTGGATGGGGCCCCAGCCCTGAGACAAAGCTATGGTTACACACAGGTGTTTGTGATAAATGGGACATGCAACCGGCCCTCAGTGTGTATTGAGTCAGTTTAATTAAGACATTTGTGAACAGTTTGTTACTTGGTGTCTTTTTTTTTTTTTTTCCTTTAGTATGAACCTTGGAGTAGGTCCCTGCATTGATGATCCCCATGAGCTTGATGCCATGGACTTGCATGGGGGTGAATGTGGAAGGGAAATTGAAACAGAAGACACTGAAGGAAGGGCCTGAAGAGCCATGGGCCTAGAGATCTTTTTTTTTTTTTCTTGATTAGTGATGATGAAGATGGTGCTATGGAGCTACATTCTGGTCAGAGACTGTGACAGGGCTGTGCTGTAAGCTTCCTTTATCCTAGCTTCAGCCAGGCTCGGGAGATACAGGTACATGCAGTGTTGGTCAGGAAATGGAGAAGCACTCTCTGAGGTGGGTCCATTAAGTGGATGAAAGCTGACATGTAATTCCGGGCTTACCAGGTGGAGTACATGACAAACTAAACTTTGTAAGAGATGGTTAGGACTGAAAAATCCCACAGAAACAGGCCTCTGGTGGGAATTGAACCTGTGACCTCCCAGCTTAAATGCCACATCCTTTGCTACTTTGTCAGTTCATGGGTTTATGTCATTGTAAGGAAACATTGTGATATGATTGGTTAACATTGGGGCAGATTTGTCTAAGCAAGAGAGAATATCATTATGATCTGTCACATTCATTATGGTGTGACAGAACAGGGATGGTTGTTGAGTCACGGATTTTTTTTAACCTGACTGGTGGTTGCGTCGTCAGGTAACTCGACAGCCGGCAAGTTTATTCCAAAGAAGAAGGTGCTGAGTGTAAAGAAAGGCTGGCGCGCTGGCCATGGAAGCCGTTTGCCTTTCAACATGAACATGAGGGTAAGTTGAGAACTTTTACGCTGTAGCTATATTCACTTCATGGACACATTAACCTATGATTGTTTGGCGAGTTCATTGAATGATTGCACTTAGGGTGCTATCTCAACAGGTGTAAAGATCAGTTAATGAATTGAAATGACATTGGAATCATGATGAAGAGTTGAAAAAGAGGAAGGGGGGGGGGGGGGGGGGGGATGAGGCAAGCAAATGTAGCCTTCCACAGGTTTTATTCCTGTCAACCCTGTGTTTTTAGAAACAAACTGACAAGAAAAATTACTATTCTGTTAGACGAAAGGGACAAACAAATTACAAGACAAAACACGACACGTTTCAGCCCCCTTGGTCCTCTTCAGGCAAGATAGACAATACTCAGGGCAGTGAAAACAAAAGAAGGAGCAGTCCTCATCTTTTCAAATTGGGCGCGAAATGGAGTGCCCTGAATGTTGTTTTTATCTTGCCAGAAGAAGACCAAAGAGGTCGAAACGCGTCGTGTTTTGTCGTGTAATTTGTTTGTCCCTTTTGTCTGGCGAAGTGCTAATTTTTCTCTTCAGTTTTTTTTTTTTCAGTTTCCGCCTGCAGTCATCTCACTTTGAAACTCTTCTTTTCTTCTTCCTCGTTCGCCATCCCGTTTGATGAGCAGCCCGGTGTCCTCGATGAAGGCTGCCGTGAAACAATCTGTCTTTTAAGGTTCAAGAAATTAATTATGAAATGAGAGTGATATGGAACTGCAGGCGCAGTCTACATTTAACGATTGTGTTTAAAGGAAAATCCCCCCAAAGGAACGAAAATTGGTTTCCAGTAATGCATCAGTTGTTCAGAAAAGTTCTGCTTGATGTGGTTTGAAAAGACAAAAAGGGTGATCAAATCATCCATTTGAAATGAATGTTATTGTATTTAGATTGAGCAGGGAGCAACTCTTTAAATGATGAGCGCTCAGTATGTTTTATTGTACCATTTTGTTTTTTTTTTCCACATGTACTACAATGTTTGTATGTGAAAGTACCTCAGTGTAAACATATATATGTTTATTAGAAAAGACAACAATAAGAAATAAGAGAACCAAAATGGATTCTGTGTAAAGCAAAGAATTATATCCACTGTTACCATCACAACAGAAGATAATGTCTTGACAGAAAAGCTTTTTGAACAGTTTGTTGAGCTTCTTTCTATCAATAGATTATCTTCTCTGATTAGAACAGATGTTGATATTATGAACAAAGGGGGGAGAGTAGACAAAGAGTGAGAGAGAAGAGATCAACAGAAGTTTGGGGAAGGGTGAGGGAAAGGAAGAGGGATCGGTGGCCAGTGGCATTTGACTTACATTGCTTAACAACGACTCTAATTTTGCAAGAATTAAGAAAATTTTCTGAAAGTATTTTTTACAAATGTGGATTCAAAATGAATTCTGTACAGCATACACTGTTTCATTTTCATGCGCAGTGTAAACACTTGTAACTGACAAAGGTGACAGATCTCCAGATTCCGTTCAACGCTCCCACTTCACCTCTCCTTCCTCCCCCCTTTCCCTCCCATATCTCAAAACACACGTGCATGCACAAGATGCGCTAACGTCATAGACAGGGTAGTTCAGAAGTTACATTGAAGGAAAGGAAACCACAACATCATTGACCCATAGATGTTTCGGAACACTCTCACCACCTGTTTGTTATGGAGATGAGATGACACACACACACACACACACAAAACCCACGGTGACCTGATGCGTGTTGTCCAGCCGCCAGCCACAGAAATGAGCAGCTCCAACAGCGGACAGGAGACGAGTTCCTCTGCCGCCTCGCCCCCACCGCAACAAGACTTCGACGTGGAGATGGAGGCCCCCAAAATGACCCAGCCAAGTGGAACGTGAGTGATGCTGACCGTTTAATTAATCATTATAGAAATATAGCGATGGGAAGGGAGAGAATGGATTACAAGCTGGACTGATCAGACTGTTGGGCTGCCCTCCTCCTGTCCCAGCCCTTTCCATTTTATAGGAGTGTAGTTTGTGGTCGTGATCAAATTAAATGGGATTTTAACTCTTTGGAGACAAAGCCAGATTGGACCAAGTAATATCACTGTGACAGGCTATTTGTGCTGTATTTTACAAACTCAACACGCTTGCACGAAATGACAAAGACATACAAATTGTATATCATTTGAAAGTTACTATCTTTTCTTTTTTAATTTTTTTAAAACATTTTTTTCAATTGAATAAATTTGGAGATCTCATGTGACAGTCCCGCATATCTCAGTCTAAGTGTCCGTCCCACATGTATTAACCTTCTGAAATGCTTTTGAATTATGTTTTGAAAAAGGGCATCTATAGGACTTTTTTCTGAAGTAAACTGACAGTTCAAAATGGGACTTTCGAACACATGATAGCTAATGAGATAATCAGCGGATGCACATGAATATACACCACATTCATCATTATTGGAGCTTTATGACCTGCTAAATATCAACAGCTTTTATTGTTACAAATATCACTGTTTATCTATGGCCCTAAGTCTTCATGTCAGATGTGAAACATAAAGATCTGGGGGGAGATGTACATCCAAAAGTATTTGTTATGGTCCACCAAAATGCTGAGACGAATTCCACGCTGCAGGAACTGCCATGTTGTTCATATGTCTTTCCGCTGCACGTACTCAGCCTAGTGTTGCCGAAACGATTTGGTGTTAGTTTATGTCTGTACCATGTGAATATTCAGGTTACTAGTTTTTGTGTTGACAGGTTGTGGAGATGTACAAGTTCATTATTTTTTTGTGTTGACAGGTTGTGAAGGTGTACAGATTCGTTATTTTTTGTGTTGATATGTTGTGGATGTGTGCAAATTCGTTATTTTTTTGTGTGTGTCAACAGGTTGTGGAGGTGCACGAATTCGTTATTTTGTGTGTGATTTGATTAAGTTGTGGAGGTGTACAAATTCTTTATTTGTGTGTGTGTTGACAGGTCGTGGAGGTGTACGAATTCGTCAAGAACCTTCCCGGGTGCCAGGACTGTGCTGACGAGTTCCGTCAGCAGGAGATTGACGGCCAGGCCCCTCCTGCTGCTGAAGGAAGATCACCTGATGTCCACCATGAACATCAAACTGGGCCCGCCCTCAAGATCTGCGCCCGCATCAACTCCATGAGACAAGAGGTGCTGGGGGCCGCTGCCACACCCACCACGCCCACTGTGTAGCAGCTCTTCTCCCATGCTTACTGTGGAATGCATGTTGGTTGTGCCTGTGTGTACATAGTGTACATTTTTTTTTTTTTTAAAAGGTGGTGTCTGAAGTAGGTAGCTGACTCCTGAGAAAAGAGAAGAGTGAGAGAGAAAGGATTGAAGTGTTCTAGTTCTCATGTCTATAGGTAGCTGACACTTGAAAAGGGAGAGAGAGGGAGGATTGCAGTGTTCTAATTTTCATGTCTGAGATATTGCTCACAATACTGTCAGCCAGTGCGAGGGACCTGCTGATGGTGCTGTAGACAAAGGTAAATGCAGCCAGCCTTCAGTTTTTTTTTGTTTTTTGTTTTTAAGCACACTCGAGTAAGAAGTAAATTGTTTAGCTTTTATTTCCATCTGTCTGTATTTCTGTGGTAAATTTTAAAATTAGCTGTTTCACAGCAGTTACAGGTCCTACCAGGATTTGGCCGATTGATGAATATTGATAAGATTCTTTCAGCCATCCCCTGCATGATGTCACTGGATGGTACACACTGCACATCTGCAGCTGCATTTTCCACAAAATTTTCGAAATTATGTGATGGATGTGTCTTTCAAAAGTGCGACTAGTTGCCATGGTTAATTCATACTTAAATAAAGGTTTTGTCGAATGATATTCTATGTAAATATTGCAGCAAATAACTTACATTTTATTGAGTCCGTTCAATATATTTTATATCAAAAGTAGACAAGCAGATATAAACGCCTTATAGAAAATAGAACAAAAATTAGGCACATAAATGTATGCCTTGTAAAATATAGTAAAGTAAGATTATTAATGGTGAATGAACCAATTATAAATACATAAAAGTAGCAAATTAAACTGCCTTACTTGGTCCTCAATAACTTTTACCTAGATAATACCACTAACTCTGAAACTGCTTTTTTTATATTTTTTTTGGGGGGGTTGCCGGGTCAAACAAAACTTGATTGCATGGATAAACGTGGGGGGGAATCCGAAATGGAATCGTCAAATGATTGGTATGTGTGAGGTAAATGCAATACGATGACAAATATTAGCAATATGTCGATGCTGAAAGGCGTACACAATGAAAGGCAGATTGGTTGGGAAGGCAGCAGTTCTTGGACAAAGACTGTCCTGCACTTTGCATGTCTTCGTCATTACCAAGTCACGCTGAAAGTAATCTGTGCCCTCCTCTTCACCCAAACCCATCTGTGAACCCACCACCCCACTGCCTCTGTTTTCATTGCACTTTAGTACCTACTGCCCAGACGGACAGAACATGTTTTGATTGGCGCATCGTGAATGACTTACCTCGTGGAACCAAAAGTTAGCACAGAACTGGCTGATGCTTCTTGACATCTTGAGTCCGTTGGGAATGACTGCTTCGATTGGACCGTTGTACACGTAGCCTGTGAGGTGAATAGGCACACACACTGCCTTTCTTTTTACCTGATGAGTACGCAAAGGATGTGTGTAAGATTTTGTAAATGCTAGTGCGCTGTGCAATGGACCTTGGGTGTTGTCATGTGTGGTGTGTCTGTAAGGGCTAGTGGACTTCACTGTGTATCTACATTATATCTACATTACCACTTATACCCGAAAGAGTTCTTCAAACTGGCTTAGCAATGGTCAATCCATATTATATGACCCGTCAGCATGTATTACGCATGAATGTATATGCATTATGTCATAAGAAAAATTAAAAGTATTCCAAAGTATCTGTGGCTGAGTTTTTTGTCTTCTTGCCATATGACTGCAGAGTTGTGCACTGTGTGTGTGTGTGTGTGTGTGTGTGTGTGTGTGTGTGTGTGTGTGTGTGTGTGTGCGGTCAGTATGTGGAACCTTGAATGAACTGGAGAAAGCATCAGCACTGACATGTAGATGGACAGATTTATAGGTTCATTGTTGGTTCAGAAGCCATTTATTGTCAGATGAAATATAGTCCTGTAGTCATTAAGGACCTGGGCCTCTTTGACTATTGCTTAAGCAGGGAGCTCTTTGTCTTCCATCATCGTTTTGAGACTGTTAACAGGTTAGAAGTGATGTAACCTGTCCTTTCTTTTGAGCCCATGCCACTTTAAGTGAGTGACTTGCTGAGATGCGCTGGCTTTTTGCTTTTGACAAGTGTGACCACTTAGGCAAGCAAGTGAGAGAGCAGAGACTTGCCCAGCTTCAGGAGTTGAACATGCTCAACATTCCAGGTGACACACTTTCGCAGCAAACAGAGCAGTTGTTTTAACATGCTACGATTTCGTCAACAAAGCTAGTAACTTCCTGGTTTGCTGTACTGTCTTTGACTCTACTTTTGTTTGGTCCAATCTTATCTTTCTTTACCATCAGTCAGTAGTGCTTGTCTTCTCTCTTTGTTCCGGGATATTTTTCTCTTGTTGTATTTTGTTCTTTTTTCTTCTGCGGTCGATTTGTTGTTGTTGTTGTTATGTCAGATCTTTAATCTTGTAGCCACGATGAATCTCACAGGCTTCTCAAAGTCTTCACAACTGCCCCAAAGCTGCATCTGCAGTTCTGCACCCTCTGGCCAGGTCTGACGTCGTGGAATATCATGGGCTGGACAGTGTTGAAGGATGTGGTCTGAAGTCTAAGATCCAGTGCTCTACAGTCATTCATCTCTGTGGGCAATCTTAACTGGACTGAGGTGGCTCAGCAGTCGGCAGTGGCCAGTTCTCGGTCTGAAAAGGTTGTATTTTATAACTGCCTTTTGTTTATGCTTATGATCTTACAACAAGGTAGCGTGACTGACGCTGTATCCAGAGTGGACACAAGCTGTTCATCCTGCTGTGTCTTTGCTAACATGGCATCTGTACTTCCGCCAGGAATGTTGTGAGTTCATCTACGTCCATTCGTTGTTTTTGTTTTTTTTTACTGTCAGCAGGAATAAACAAAAAAATGTCTGAACGTATTTTAGCCACACATTGTCAAAAGGTCAGTACTCCCTACATTTCAGTTTTCAGGCAGATTGCTTACTGCAGTGAAGTTTTTTTAAGGGTATTCATACCTCAGCTTAAACTGTTTAGAGGTTATAAAAGATAACCCAAACTTGCCATACTTTTGTCTGTGTCATTGATTGGCACTCTCACTCTCACAGAAGAAGCCAGTCTGTCCGTGAGAGCGCGTATCAATGATACTGAGCAAAGGGAATCTGCCAGACTAGGACTCTGCCCCAAAGTCGATGTGACGACAGCTTGTTGGTCTTCTGGACATGGCAGTTGATTTGGTATCAGCTACTAAGGTTTTCACAAATCCACTCGCCGTCTTGTTTCCGTGTTTACACGGTCAAAAGGGCAAAAAAAAAAAGAGAAGGGAGAAAAAAGATTAAGCTGAAACCAGGAAAGTCGTAGGTGCCATGCGAAATGTCAGCTAGTCTGTGAATGCTTTAAAAACTTAACGTGCAGTGAAATAGCATATGCAGACTGGGTGAATGTGGACATAATGATATAAAGTATGGAGTTGTTTGTGATGTTGTTCCGTTCCCATAAAAGACATATATTTATTTCTCCCAAAGCAGACCAGGCTTCTTTTTATTTTCTTTTTTTTTTCAGTAATTAAACAGTTTCATTATGCCTTAACTGTCGTTTCTTGAATGCACTGCACATTGGGATACATTTTCTTTGTAACCTGTAATGGAAAAAAAAAAACAACAACTAAACAACGTTCTTTTCGAGTGCCATGTCGGATCCATCTCTTTAGAGCACCTAAAATGACGAAGGCCTCTATCAAATCCATTTCACAGAGCATTTTCATTTAGTTTAAGTCGTGAGTCTCGTCCAAAATGATTGATAATATAACACCCGCAAAAGATGTGTCTCAGAGAATCTTTTCCGTGTGATAGAAACAAAAATGTTCTCTCACATCTCCAAATTATTTTCTTTTAAAAAAAAACAATATTTCATTTGTACCTTGAACGTGATGTACAAGGGGTATGAGATGGGGGTGGGGGGTAGGGGGGGGATTAATGATGTCATCTAAATTTACTCAAAACGAGGTCTGCCTCAAGTCCGGTTCCGAAGAGAGGAGAGCAGTTTTTGGGCACAAACAGGGATCCAGACCTTCCAGACTTAAATCTGCTTGGAGGACATGCTAATGTGTGTGGACATTGCTTTTAAAGAAAAAGGGGGAATGATATGCACAAGCGTTCCAGGTAGGAGAAAAATCGTATGGTACTTTATCATTGCATGATTAATTAATGCTAAACGTAGTGTGCTGTTAAACGTGGGTAGTTATAAAAATGTGGCTTAAAACGACCTGACAGATCCTCATGGCCGGCTTGCAATCTAACCTGTCATTCTGAAATGTCCAATCTGCATTAAATCGCAGACTAAATTTGTGAGTTGAGGATGCATAGCGGTGGAAGCTACGTGTCGTCAGCCCTGTGTGACACTGTCACAAACACTACGTGCCAAGGAAACTACGTACCATTATCACTACGTTCATTAGAGCTACGTGCCAATAGCGCTTTGCAGCAATACCACAACGTTCAACAGTGTGACGCGTTGATTGCGACACTATCATGATCGTTTTGTCTCACTGACGCTACATCCTAACAGCTCTCACTACTCGATTAATGATGAAGGTTATGGCTTCGAATCTCTGCGGGCTGTTTCGGTAGTAATGTGGGATTTTTCTCACGGAGTTAACACTGGTTCTGATTCCATTTCCTGACACGTCCTTTCCGATGAGGCTATAAACGGAGGTTCCATGTGTGAACGCTCGCGTGGCATGTTGCATACACGTAAAAGCCCACCACCAGCTTTCGAAAGAGAAAGGCCAGTTTGGCCATTGGTATGGTGACGCGTATAAGCATAGTATGCACCCTGCATGGATGAAAAAAAAAAAAAAGACATCAAAGCATAAATGAGTGTTTGCTTTTGTGCTGAATGACGGTAAAGACCGCACGTAGTGCCAGCGGGCAGCTCCTCCGTCAGCTCTACCCGGGTAGGCACCCCGTGTGCAAACGAAAGCGAGGATTGTAAAGCGCTAAGAGCTATACTATGATGATAATAATGATAGTAATAATAGTGATAATATTAACAATAATGATAGTATCAAAAATAATGATAATAAAAATGATGATAACGATGATGATGATGATGATATTGATGATGATGATCATCATCATCATCATCATCATCATCATCATGATAATGAGTGTGCACGACTGTCCGTCTGTAAATGTATTCTTCTATTTCTGCTCTTGATTGTGTTGCATTTTCCAGTCTGAGTCGAGGTGTGCTTATCAACGGCAAGGTTAAGATCAGGAGACTGACAACGCTTATTTCTGCGTTGAAATACATTTTCAGTTTATTCTCTGTCTCTCTGTGTGTGTGTGTGTGTGTGTGTGTGTGTGTGTGTGTGTGTGTGTGTGTGTGTGTGTGTGTGTGTGTGTGTGTGTTTGTGCGTGTGTGTGTGTGTGTGTGCGTACGCGTGCGTGCATGTGCGGGCGCGCGCTTGTGTGTGTGTGTGTGTGTGTGACGACAATAATGACTTAGTTACGGAGCCGGCATGAGTGAGCTCTCCCTCCGGAAGGCGCCACCACGTCCATCCAATGACAGTCCCCATGCATTTCCCGATACCAGTGACCCCGACAGAATCAAACCAAAGCCACAGACGTGGAGAAGGCATCGAAACTGAGGTCACCGTGAGAGCAGGGCATAGAGGGACACAGAATTTGAGGGCCGCGGGGGGTTAAGAATTATATTACCAGAAATACCACTAGTGACAGATGTAAAAATAGTGGAAAGATTACTGCCATGCGAGACTTCGATGTGGTTTCCCAGCGAAGTGAATGGTTGATTAGAAATGCCGGACGGCAGCTCAAAGGCCTACCAGTGTTAAAATACGTAGCATTTAGTCACTGACTCATTAACAGCTAGCTGTAGGGCGTTTGCTTTTGAATTTTGCGTGCGTGCGTGCGTGCGTGCAAGTAAATATCCTTTGCTCTATCTCTGATGTCAAACACAAATCTTTGTAACTGTTCTTTTCAATAACGCTCTGTTCGTATACATGAATTAGTGCGGTCAATATTTTGCGGTTTCTTTGGAAAGAAAAGACCCTTCTTTTGCGGCGGTCAAGAACTGTTTAAGAGTTAATTATGTTAGATATTATTCTTCATCTTCGGTGATGTGTGTGTGTATGTGCGCGCACGCGCGCGTGCGTGCGTCCGTGCGTGTGTGTGTGTGTGTGTGTGTGTGTGTGTGTGTGTGTGTGTGTGTGTGTGTGTGTGTGTCTTGTCAATACAACTATGAGTTAATCTGACAATAAATTGGTTTCAGTCAGTGCGTGCGCACTGAATTTGAGACTTTTTTTTATGCTGATCGATGAGGAGGAGGAGGAGGAGGATGAACATAATGCTACAGGTTTTTCATTCTGGTCTGGAACTGCCTAATAGGGCTGTTCTCTGTGCTTACTCTCACAATGTGTCTCGGCGTCAACCAAGCCCGAGAGCTACCGACACCCTGCAGTGCTGGTCCGGAAATTGAGCAACACTCTCAGAGAGACGCATCCTTTAAGTGGATGACACTCGACTCTGCGGTCCCAGCCTTCCCAGCTGAGCCCGTGGCAAACTCAACTCTGGGTAGGAGCCGGTCGGGGCTAAAAATCCCGCAAACAAATGGCTGATGGGAATCGAACCCACGACCTCCCATCAGGGAGTCCGCGACACTAACCACTTCACCACGGCGGCTGGTCTTAAAAAAAAAAAAAAAAAAAAAAAAAAGAAAGAAAGAAAAACACCAGCTTTCACGTGACGCCAGATATTCACCCTTTCGGGAAACTGAAATGTTTGTTGTATCCGTTTCTTATTTACTTTAATATTGAACGTATATGCAGCTGAGTGCAAACTGTTCAAATGGTTTTGAAGCCCAGTGATAGTTTCAGATAACAAAACAGTATCATCTGCATAAACTGATATGAATGTTTCAATGAAATTAAATGAAACGGCATGTGTTCCTTTTTTGAACATTTCTGAAGTTAATTCATTTATTAACAAACAAAACAAAATGGGCCTTCAAACATCACCCTATATCACACTCAGAGTGCATTTGTTATACACGCTAGAGTTCGCACACCGCACTATAAGTTAGCTTCAAATTCCTCATACATGCTTTTCACACATTTATAAAGTTTGAGTTTTAGACCATTTTGTGGTATTGTCTACAAACATTTTCTCGAAATAGAACCAAAGGCCATTTCAAAGTCTATAAATGCTAAATATTAATCACAATCATTTGAAAATCTCGTCCGAACAGCTGCCAATAATGTGAACAAATGACCAGTCGTACAATAATACTTCTTAAAACCTCTTTGGTAGTCACCTATCATGTTAAATTCAATTCATTCTGACAGTCTCCTATGTACTACAGACCCATAAAGTTAGTTACACCACAAAAGCAGATTTTTCTATAATTTAGGGTTATCTGCCTCACCCTTCTTTTCAAACAGAGGTAAATTGACTGGGGTGTTCTATTCTTAGTATAAGCCCCTTTTTCCGAAGAGGACGTTAAACAATTTTACGAGAAAATCAATGGCAGTGTACCATTTTGTATGTACCAGTTTGTCCGTCTGGCTCTGCCACTTTACCATTAAAAAAAAAAAAAATTCTTTCTTTCTTTCAGATAGAACTTTATGCTTTGTAATAGGTCGGCCGAATAATTCAGAAATTTCATCGTGCTGTAATTTTTCATGTTCACAAGTATCTGTATTAATGATTATATCCTTTTCCCAACATGTTTTTTTTTTCTTTTTAAAGTAGTACCATTGCTCTGTGGTAATACTATTCTGATTATGTGTTCGTGTTTTAAGTACCCCTTTGACATTTTCCAAAAAGTTGCAAAGTGAAACGACTACAGGCGGAAATCTAAACAAATCTTAAACAAATGCCAGCGAACCGCCCAGAGAAACGTGGACAAACGAGTCACAAGACAACACACAACGCGTTTCGACCTCTTAGGTCTTCCTCAGGTGAAACAAAAAAACGAACAAAAAGAAGCAATCTGAAGCGATCAAAGCTAGTGCATTTTCGTTATTTTGTTCGTTTTTGTTTCACCTGAGGAAGACCTAAGAGGTCGAAACGCGTTGTGTGTTGTCTTGTGACTCGTTTGTCCACGTTTCTCTGAGCGGTTCGCTGGCATTTATTTAAGATTTTCAAAAAAATCTTGCCACCTGCTTATATTAGCGATAGTTTTTGTAAACATTTTATCGTTGTGTGACTTTGCTTCCTACATCATTAAGAAATTCATATACTCTGCTAGCGGTACACAGTATATGTGTCGGTCATCTTTATTTAAGGTTTTCTTCCATGCCGTAAATAATCTCTTGGCATTTCTTTTCGCCAGAGAACTTTCTAAATGAAACCAGTCATCCTGTCTTTTTGTCCTGCCTACATACACTCGTTTTTTTTTTTCATACATCTATTAGCTTTTTTTTTAACAACCTTGTTAAACAATTCAGCGCGCATCGTTTATATTTATATCTATTAAATCAATAGAATGCAAACATTTTTCATTATATTTCAACTGAATACATCGTATTTCCGACATCCGAGGCGCAATCATGATTCCTAACAATTTTTTTGGATAACTCTCTCTTTTTTTTTTCCCTTGCTTTACATACTTGCAATTACTTGTACTTAATACATTCACATGGAATTTCAAGAGCATGTAATCAGATTCCATCCGTTCTTTTAAGAGTAGAGTACAAAAAGTTTATATAAAAAATTTACAAGAGGTAACAAAATTCACGCCCTTGCCAGATTCGTTTATGTAAGTAAAGCAGAAATCGCCATCATAAGACACACACCATTCAAAAACAAACAAACAAACAAACAAACTAAGAGTATTACATGTGTTTAGTAAACTTTTGCCATATGCCTGGAACACCGAATATTCAGGGTGACACCTGATTTCACCAAAATCAGAACGATTAAGACCAATAACAAGGTTGGTTGTTGTTGTTTTTTTTGTTCATTGAACTTCGGTGAATTATCAGCCTTTGGGCCTTTAAAGTCACAAAAAAATACTAAGATTTCATCCATGTAATACCAGCTATTTATTAAACAGTCCCCCAGGTGATTTATACCAACTCAACGACAGTACAACATGGAGGATTTTCCACGAGAATATTGTTTTACAAATGACTTCAGTTTTTAACGAATAACAAAAACTGTCCGCGGTCAGCGGTTCAGTTTGTCACATATTTCAATAGATCATTTCTCGTCAGACTGATCACTCCCTCATATGTCCCTCTACGCTGCGTAAATTTGATTTCAGGCTAAACAAACACAATGTGATCAGAAAATACGCAAGACTGAAAATTGTCAACGGAAAATTTCCACAAGACCATACGAAGAAACACATTCAATTACATCAGAATCGGAAAGTTTACCTAATTATTAACATAGTCCAATGGAAAAAAGAACTGCTTCTTGTGTTGCTTTCATTCTCTGACACAGTATAAGTATTAATAATCACACACGACCTCTACGCTTTATCTAATCCTGGCACAGTCACGTATTTCTTCATGCATGGATCGAGACACGCTTTCAGTTTACATCACACAAGGATGCATGTGCACTACCGTTACTTACAATGCAAGTACATTCCCTTTCCCGGTGTAACGTGGTGAAACCGCCCCCCTCCCAGTTTAACTCCCGGTAGTCAGTCTGGCACCGTCCCAGATTAACTCCCGGGAGTTAATGTGGGTCTGCACCAAAGCAGCCCCCCCCCCCCCCCCCCCTCCCCAACAGGTCCAGAACTGGTGCATTATTAACTCCCCAGGAGGGGTTTTGTTCTGGGCCAGATCCAGTTTTACTCTCCAGGAGGCTGTCCTGGGCTGGTGCCAGATAAACTCTCCAGTAGGGGAGCTGTTCTGGGCCAGGTCCAGTTTAACTCACCAGGGGGGGCTGTTCTGGGCTGGAGCCAGATTTACTCTCCAGGATGGGGGTGGGGGAGGGGGGGATGCTCTAGATTAGGTTCAGTTTAACTCTCCAGTGGGGCTGTTCTGGTCCAGTGCCAGATTAACTCCCCAATATGGGGGGGGGGGGGGGGGGGGGGGGGGGGGGTTTCTGGGCCTTGTCTAGTTTAACTCTCCAGGGGGACTGTTCGATGACGGTGCCAGATTAACTCCCCTGGAGGAGGGCTGTTCTGGGACAGGTTCAGTTTAACTCTCCAGAGGGGTGTTCTGGACTGGAGCCAGATTAACTCCCCCGGAGGGGAAGGGGCAGGGGGGGGGGGGGGGGCTGTTTTTTTTTTTTGCCAGGGCCAGTTTAACTCTCCGGGGAGGCCTGTACCAGATTAACTACCCAGGAGAGGGGGGGGGGGGGGGGGGCTGCTCTAGGCCAGGTTCAGTTTCAGGGGGGCTGTTTTGGGCCGGCGCCAGATTAACTCCCCAGGAGGAGGAGGGTCCTGTTCTGGGCCAGGTTTAGTTTAACTCTCCAGTGGGTGGCTATACCAGTCCGGTGCCAGATTAACTCCCCAGATGTCTTAGGGGGCTGTTCTGAGCCAGGTCCAGTTTAACTCACCACGGGGAGGGGCCGTTTTGGGCCAATGCCAAATTAACTCCTCTGAGGGCGGTTCTAGTCCTGTTGGGGGCTGATTTGACGCAAACCCAAAATTAACCCACGGGGGTTTTAATCTTAGGCAGTGCCAGACTGACTCCCGGGAGATAAACTGGGAAGGGGGGGCAGTTTCACCACGTTACACCAGTCCGAACATCGACTTCTCTCATTCGAAAATCCCGTGCCGTGCACCGCTGCGCATTTGACCATCCTCATGAAACCGGTGTCAACCTCAAACTTTGCCCACACATACTTACGCCCACCCTGAATACACAGAAGCTACCAGAATGACCAAGAACGTTTGTTCCGCAAGGCCGAACGTATATCTTCTTTCAATACTGCTCGAGTCATCGTCAGATGTAACAAAAAATACTTCGCTTCGATAACCAGATGGTCGTAGATCATGGTAGCCATTTTTTTCCCCTGATCCGTGGCAGCTCTTAGTGTGACGTCACCTGTCTTTGACAGACCTGACTCTGCGAGAAAAGTCCTCTCCCACAAAGGCGTTACTTTCTACCAGTTTCCACTTTTCCTACCAGAACTTTACAAAATGTGCGTCTGGCTAGCAGTAGAGAACCCATCTTCGCATTCAAACGATCATCTCCGTCAAAGGAAAAAAAGTCACAAAGTCAGTTCCAGGTTGTCAGCCATCATGTCTCGCAGAAGGTCTCACTGCCCAGCAGTATCAGTTCAACGCTCGGAATTCTAAGCGGGATGCTATTCCTCTTCAGTCATTATTCCACATCGTCAGTTCTTGCCTCTTAAGCACCCGATCGTTCTTGCATTCCCTTATTCCATTCTTTGAGTACATGCTTTGTCTATCTGAAGAATTCCACTTCTTCGCTAAGTGCCTGAACTTTACTTTTCAGAGTCGAGAAAGATTTTTTTTTTTTTTTTTTTAATCTCACCGAGGTCTTCTTGCTCCTGTCAAACTTGTCCCGCACGTTGTCAAACTTTGTGTTCAAACCAGTCAGCATTGTCTTGACGTCTGTCGAGGTAAAAGTTCTGATCTCTTCAGACCTTCCTCGTGCCTAACTGACTGCCCACTGTCGCCGTAGGCCGTTAGGATTTTGTCCAGTCACCCTCGATCTGTTGTTGCTCGTTAAACGGGTCTGCTTTGAACTGGCTTACGTAGGAGAGCTGGGGTTGAGTTCAGTGTTTCCAGACTGCATGAGGAGA
>JADBJO010009447.1:77500-83424 GCA_016801955.1 Conus betulinus | reverse complement strand
ACAAGAGCACCGAAGGTTATCAGCCATACATAAATCTGGGACCACACCTGGTGTTTTTCTCCCGGCTGCCAAAAGCGTCTTTCAGTTTGCTGTTTGAAGTCCAGGGTGAAGCCCGCCCCATGGCCTTCACAGAGATATACAGTGTGGGCCAGGTTCACACAGAGATATACAGTGTGGGTCAGGTTCACCAGATACATATACAGTGTGGGTTCACAGGTTCACAGAGATATACAGTGTGGTCAGATTCACAGAGATATACAGTGTGGGTCAGGTTCACAGAGATATACAGTGTGGGTCAGGTTCACACGAGATATACAGTGTGGGTCAGGTTCAGCGACAACACTTCACAGATGTATACAGTTTGGGTCAGGTTCAGCGCGACAACACTTCACAGATATATACAGTGTGGGTCAGGTTCACTTCACAGATATATACAGTGTGGGGTCAGGTGTCAGCGACAACACCTCACAGATATATACAGTGTGGGTTCAGGTTCAGCGACAACACCTCACAGATATATACAGTGTGGGTCAGGTTCACTTCACAAATATATACAGTATGGGTCAGGTTCACTTCACAGATATATACAGTGTGGGTCAGGTTCACAGATATATACAGTGTGGGTCAGGTTTCACTGATATATACAGTGGTGGGTCAGGTTCAGCTGGGGACAACACTTCACAGATGTTTACAGTGTGGGTCAGTCAGCTGGGGGCCAGGTCATCACTGAGGGTCAAAGGCAGCGACAACAACACAGCCTTGTGGGGCAGTCTCCAGCTTTGATAGGTGTCCACAGCACCTGGGTTATCACCCTCCACAGAGAGACAGACAGACAGACAGACACCAGGCAGGCGGGAAATCAAGCAGACAAACTGACTGATGGTCAGACGGAGAGAGAGAGAAGAGAGAGAGAGAGAGAGAGAGAGAGAGAGAAGAGAGAGAGAAGAGAGAGACAGACAGACAGACAGGCAGACAGGCAGACATGGCAGGCAGGCAGGAAGGCAAGCAGACAAACCGACTGATGGTCAGACGGAGAGAGAGAGACAGACGACAGACAGGCAGACAGGCAGGCAGGCAGGGCAAACAAACTGACTGATGGAAAGACGGAGAGAGAGAGAGAGAGAGAGAGAGAGAGAGAGAGAGAGGGGTGGGGGGGGGGGGGGGGGAAGAAAACATACAACAAGCCGCAACCCTCTCTTCCAAACAAAAAGTTACTCAAGTTAAGCGCTCAATAATTCATGCGCCACGGTTTGCAGCCCCGCTGTTTAAACACAACAAACAAACAACAGGAAATGCTTTCAAACAAGATGGAGGCAGACAAGAAAACAACAACAACAACAACAACAACACATAAACAATTGCACTCCACCAAACCAACCAACCAACCAACCAAGCAAGAAAAGCTGTAAAAAGACAGGACTAAACGGACTGAAGCAGTAAAGCCATTTCATTGCCCAAGCCAACACAACCCTGATCATCCCGCCGATGGCTGTGTGACCAAGGAGGAGTGGGTTGGTGGTAGAAGAAGCGCAGGGACACGAGGGGGGGGGGGGGGGGGGGGGGGTGCGGGGCGGGGGGACGGGTGAGGGGAGGGGGGGGAGGGATGGAGCGGACGGGTGGATGGATGGATGAAGGAGTCGAGCACATGACACAAGCACTCGCCGTCCGATCAATAGCCTGGCGGAGTGACGAAGCAGTTAGCTCGCTGCTACCGCAGTCCCCTCCCCACCCCCCCCCCCCACCCCACCCCACACCCCACTACCCCCCCACTCCCCACTACCCGCTCCACCCTCCCCGTCCTTCACCCACTCCTTCCTTCTTTTCTTCCTTCCTTCCTTCCCCCTGCCTCCCAACCTCCCCTGCCGGCTGTTCCTGCAAGTCTTACGTTTCTCTCTCTCTCTCTCCTCTCTCTCTCTCTCTCTCTCTCTCTCTCTCTCTCTCTCTCTCTCTCCTGTTTTGTTTCAATCAAGCATTGACTTTATTCCCTGTGACAGGAGAAGGAGGAGAGGGAGACGGGGGAGGGGAAGTAGCGGTTGATCGGAGACGACTGCTCTGAGAGAGAGAGAGTGAGGGGGGGGGGGGGGGGGGGTAAGGAGGGAGGGAGAGAGTGAGTTGGGGGAGGTGGGGGGGGGGTAGAATAAGCACATGACGTGGGATCATGATCCCCCCCCCCCCCCCCTCTCTCTCTCTCTCTCTCTTGCTCTCTCTCTCTCTCTCTCTCTCTCTCAGAAACAAGCTGAATTAGCGTCAAGATTGTTCAAAGGTCGGTCTTTTGTTTTTTTTTCATCTCAATGTCAGGGCAGGCGCCGTAACTCTTCCAGTCCTCTCCCCGTCCTCCTCCCTGGGCGACGGACGGAGGATCAGGGAGGGACAGGTGCACACGCTCTTCCGGCACCCGCTCGGCTCAACGGTAAGGCGCCCACTTCGCCATCACATGTTGCCGGTTCAAATCTTTACCGGTGACCAACATGGAAAAAAAAGTCCGTTTTCCCTGCCCATTTAAGAGAGTTGTCGTATTGGTTGCATCAGCGCGGTAGTATTAGAGACGTCCCCCCCCCCCCCCCCCCCCCCCCCCCCCCCCGCCTTTATGACGGGGCTAGAGGGGGGTCCAAAGTGTGTAAAAGTGGGAGGGGCAGGAGCAAGGCGGGGCAGACTCTCCTCTCTCAACATTTTGTAAAAGTGAGGACTGGAGGGGAATGGGGTGGGGGGGGGGTTTGGGGGAGGGAGGGACAGTTCTCTCTCTCTCAAAATTTTGTGTGCAAGCGGGGGTGGGGGGTGGAAGATCCTTCCCAAACTTGACTAGTACCACGCAAATAATTCAAAAGATGTTCTTTACAGGTTTGTGGGAGGGGGGTAAATGTGAGGGGGGTTCAGGAACCCCAGGGACGGGGGGTGGGGTGGTGGTGGTAGAGAGGGGTTCCAAGCGAGTGTGGAAAGTCTTCACATTGCAAATTTACAATTTTTTGTTACTCAGGAAAGTGGAGGGGGGAGGGGGAGGGAGGAGAGGGGTCCGGACACGTGGGCACTCACCCCTCCGCCTTCCCACTTACCTCTTGGAGAGATCTGGCGTGGGAACAACCAGCCTGTCGTGTACGAGCCTCACTTTAGCAGGACGTCTATCTCACTATCTGTGTGCCGGACTGGGAAGCGAACTCGAAACACGACAGAAACAGGGACGGGGGTGGGGGGCGTAGAGACAAGGGGTCGGAATTGGGGGGGCGGGGGGGGGGGGGGGGGGGGGGGGAGGAGGAGGAGACAACGCGAGTGGAAGAGAAATAGAAAAGCCAGACACAGTCTGTGGGACAACAATCAGCAAACAAAGCGTACATATTCCACAAAGCAACTTTTGGGTCAACAAAACTAACACATTCCACAAAAACAACTTTTGGTAAATAAAATTTAACACATTCCACAAAACAAACTTTTGGTTAATAAAACTTACACATTCCACAAAACACAGCTTTTAGTGAACAAAAACTTACATATTCCACAAAACAGCTTTTAGTAAACAAAACTGACACTTTCCACAAAACAGCTTTTAGTAAACAAACCTTAGCGTACATTTCAAAAGCACAGAGAGAAAGAGCTTCCTTGGTCTCGGAGAAACAACAACCAAACCTGTAATAGTCTTGACTCAAACTATGGAGTTGTGTAATGCAATCTCCAGCAGTGAAAAGTATTGAAAAAATGTCCTTCTTTAAAGTGCAGAGAAGAGCGAAGCTTCAACCCAAAACGTGAACGTGTTGAAACACACACACACACACACACACACACACACACACACACCACACACACACACACACACAACACACACATACACACAGAGACAAACACACACACACACACACACACACACACACACACACACACACACACACACACACCACACACACACACACACACCACACACACACACACACACACACACACACACACACACACACACTGGGAACTATCAGAAAGAACAGCTCCCAATTTCCACCCTTCCCACAAGACTACGAATTCCTTCCTCAAAATAACTTCGTGTGAATAAAACCAAAAAAAAAAAAAAAAAAAAAAAAAAAGAAAAAAAAACTACCTAAAAAAAAAAAAAAAAAAAAAAAAAAAAATGTTCACGACGAATCCCTACACGATTCACACCAGGGGAGTGTTCTGAATGGAATGCGAATGCAGCAGCGGCTGGGTGGACGGAGAGGAGGGGGGGGGGGGGGAGAGGTGAGTTGGGATGGAGGAGGGTATGGGGGGGGAGTAAAGGAAGAAAGAAGAGGAAGCCAACCAAGCCAGCCAGCCAGCAAAGCAACCTTGAGGAAGGGTAATGTAACCAAAAGCTGAGAAGCTGGGCCCCCTGAAGCCTGTCTCAGCCAACCGTGCCATGGCCAACAGGCCGTGAAAATGGGCACCATTCATTCCATTACCACGCTTGACCGGGCGGCCAGGCCGGGCAGGGGGAGACCAGCCCCCCCCCCAACCCGTCCTGTCCCCCCCCCCCCCCCCCCCTCACCCTTTGGACCTGTCCCACCAACAGGTGAGAGGGAGCGGGGGGACACACAACTGGACTTCTACTACGACCCGGCGCAGTGACACACCTCCCCTTTGCCTACCTAGCTCCTACTTGCTTACCCCCCAATCCTCCCCCCCCCCCCCCCCCCCCCCCCCCCCCCCCCCCCCCCCCCCCCCCCCCAGTTTGAAGCCTCCCCAGTCTGGGTGTGCGTGCACTTTGGAAGATTTTGATCTTCTGGATTCGGACCAACGATGGAAAACGCGGACAGTTCACGCTTCAGAGTGAAGTGAAAACTCAAAGATCACGTCAGGTGGGACATCTCTGAACAGGGTTTTCATGGACTCTGCTGTAAAGTGTTTTATGTCTCACATCGTGCAAGTCCCAACAATCTAAAAGAATATGTTTCACTGTGAGTGGAACATGACATGGAATACACCACGGAGCTTCTTCACCTTTTAAAAGATAAGAATGGGTATAAAACGAGTGGCCTGTGTGCAAGCGGCCAGGACTGTTTCTTCTTTACGGCCGCCTCTGGAACATGGTAAAAAACTCGTTGAGGTTTGGACGGATTTTAAACAGTTTGTTATCCGTCTGCAAGGTCCATTCCTCTTGCCAGAGGTCTTTGACATAGGCCTGTGTTTTGGGTTTTCAGATCAGTGTGAGGAACAGTAAACCTGATCAACTTTTGCCTTGTGGCATTCTTGGCAAGCTGGTCAACCATCTCATTGCCTCGAATGCCCACATGGCTGGGAACCCAAGCAAACACTACGTTGTGTCCGTTTGATTTTAGGAGGGTGTACAGTTAAAAAAATTCAGCAGCAGTTGAGGGTGCTTGAGATTACGGCCGGCAATGGCCTCCAAAGCAGAAAGGGGAGTCTGACAAAAATAAGGAAATCTTTCTGTTTCGATTTGGAGATCATCTGAAGTGCCAGGACCAAGGCTGTCAGCTCAGCAGTGTAGATGGAGCTGTCGGTGGGAATGTGTACGGCACATCTCTGAGGGATCTACTGCACAAAACACAGCAGAGGCAACTCCCTCCTCAGATTTGGAACCGTCAGTGAAAATTCTTTTAAAAGATGGAAACTTGGAACACAGTTCAGCAAAAAGGGACTTGTATGCCAAGGAACTAGTGGAATCTTTCCGGTATGAGGCTAAATCAAACCGGACCTCTGGTGTGAAGAAAGTCCATGGAGGGTCATCAGGAAACTTGGAGAAGTCATTAACCACTCCAAGGTAAATACCTGCTTTGTTCAGATGGGGAAGAATACCAATCCCCAAGGGTGGAATGGAACTGGGATGGGTCAAGACTTTTCAGGTAGGATGGTCTGGCAGATCAGTACACTACACACTCATTGTCCAGTTTGGAGCGGATCAGAGCCCTGTAAAGATGGAGAAGAGTTTTCCTGTCATTCCCCAATCTGTG
>JADBJO010009447.1:65000-72500 GCA_016801955.1 Conus betulinus | reverse complement strand
TGATCACAACTCATTAAAACTGGGGGGATTTGTTCAGTCAGGGCCCGTTAAACATAGCTGTGTAGCTTTCCACTTACTGTCTTAATGACAGAACGATCACCTTATGAGATGGGTACTCCTCAAAATTCGACCACTTTGACACAGTCATGTGCAAACTCGGCCTGTTCGGCTTTACCGATACTTTGCTTTAATTCGTTGCAATCATTCCGTCACACAAATATTTTCTTCAGAGACTTGCTTTAAGCCAAACACTGTTCTTGCCCACTATGGTCTTACTTTTAACAACACAACAAGAGAGCAGCCATAAAGAAGGCGTTTACTTTAAAAATGCCTGCACTGAGGCCTATTAAGGATAAAGTCAGATTACAATGAGGACGAAGGAACGAATGAAAGTAAGCAACGAAGGAAGGGTGAAAGGCAGAAAAAAAAGAAATAATGACCCACTAATCATCGTCCAGTCAACTGCCCTAAACATTTTCAGAGCAGAGATACATTGATCCTTAAAACCAGGGTAAAAAATAAGAGAGAGAGAGAGAGAGAGAGAGAGAGAGAGAGAGAGAGAGAGACAGACAGACAGACAGACAGACAGACAGACAGACAGACAGGCAGGCAGGCAGACAAACAGAGATAGAGAGACGGAGAGAGAAAGACAGAAACAGAGGGACATATACAAACAGACAGACAGCTACATACACGCCAACGGCCAGACACACCAACGCCTAAGGCAGGGCGGTACGCGTGACTCAGCGCGGCAGCAGCAGCAGCAACAGCAGCAGCCTAGTGGCGGGAGGAATGAGGGTCAATGGATAACCGATGGATCAGTCACCTCATCAAGCGGCCATGGGCCGCATGCCTGACTGCCCCTGATGGCCATTAATGGCCTGTTGCTGCCGCCACGCAGAGTGAGCGATGGGAGAGTGAAGGAGAGGCCTCCACGTCAGACATCACGTCCTCAGGAAGAGGGGCATGAGACCGGGCATTGTACTCCACTTAGGGTCATCAGAACAATCATTCTGATCTAAATCCAACTCACCGTGCCATAGGAAAGCAGCACTGAGCACGCTCACACTGACAAGACTGTAAAGAATGCCAGTCTAGCAAACACTTTGACAGAATCTGCCTTTCACGCCAAAGTTTCTCGCCATAGAAGTTGGATCAAGGGGGGGGGGGGGGGGGGGGGGGGGGGGGGGTGGCGGTGGCTACAGGCTCATCAGCCTATGGTCTCATAAAACGGCTCAAGATTTCTGGCAAGAAGAGGACCAGAACCCGGAAGCCAATGGCAGAGTAAGCTAAAAAACGAGTTCCAGCTGGATGGATCTGGTTGAGGAGGAACAAAAGTGGGCATCATGAAACTTTAATCTCCCAACTTACAACAGGTGCCCCATTGCCCTGTGGCTCAGACCTCCGTCTAGAAAGGCAACGCCTTGAGACGTCCACACATCCAGACGTTGCTGGTTCGAGCTGCCAGGGGGGAAAAATCTGATCTCAGAAGGGCATCTGGGAGTCATGACCTGGATGCGGCCCGGCCCCCTTAGAGTGTAAGGAGTTCAGGGCCGAAACACTTGTCTGAGGGGTGTTTCTTCTCTGAAGCCCTTCTGCTGTCAAGCTTTCGCTAGACTTTCCTGTCCTATCAGAATAAGTGCGCTGTACGCGAGCTGTTTTGGCATAATTTGTGAAGTGCCTGTTACGACTAACCCACTGTGGTGGGAGCAAACAGAGCGGATTCAACTTTACCAACACTCTGCGCGCACACACACACACACACACACACACACACACACACACACACACATACACACACGCGAGCGCGCACGCACACACACGCGCGCGCACACGCACGCACGCACGCACGCGCGCACGCACACACACACACACACACATACACATACACACACACACACATATATATATATATATATATATATATATATGTGTGTGTGTGTGTGTGTGTGTGTGTGTGTGTGTGTGTGTGTGTGTGAGAGAGAGAGAGAGAGAGAGAGAGAGAGAGAGAGAGAGAGAGAGAGAGAGAGAGGAGAGGGAGAGCTGGCGAGATGGTTCTGTCTTCAAAATGGATTCCAAAAGTCCCCCTATGAAGCTAGTGACGGTTTTTTTTTATCTATATTTCCCCCGATTTTTCATTCTTATTTTCTTTCTTTCATCCGTGGCCCCCCCTTCACCCCCCCCCCCCCCCCCCCCCCTTGTTTTCTTTTTTTAGTCTTTGCCAAGTCATTTTCAAGAACAAAGAGTTACTCTCACATACCCAGCCCCAATGTATGTTACTTTCAATGATTTGGAAACAACAAGAGGGACCAATAACGCAGCTGCCTAGTTTAAAAGCGCTTACATGATGCACATAAAGAAACGACAAACACTACAGACAGAAGCAAAGAAAGGAAAGGAGAGGGAAAAAAAAGAAAGAAAAAAGAAGGAAAAGGACAAGAATAGAGGAAAGAGTGAAGTAAGAAAGGAGGGCAAAAAAGGAAGGAAGGAGCGAAAAAAGGGGGGGGGGGGAGGGGGGGGGGGGGGGGGAGGAATGAAGAAATGGAAATGAACGAACGAAAGAAAGAAATAAAGAAGAAAAAGCCACATGACGCATTCATCACCCGACCAATCGCATTCACCATTTTAGCCGGCGAAAAATTAAGTCGCTAATCCATTCTGTGACAATACCACCACTATCACCACCACCACCACCACCACCACCAAGGCAAATTGGGGGACAAAAGAAGGAAGGGGGGGGGGGGGGGGGGCAAAAAATGAAACTCACGACTACACCACCACCACCACCAAGGCATAATACAGGGAAATAAGCAGGAGGGAAAAGGGGAGGGGGGGGGGGGAAACTCATGACTGAAAGCGACACAGCAGGCGCAATATACAAGCCTCAACAAGAACTAACAAGATTCAAAAATAAATATGTGTTACAGTTTGGTGAAAGAAAATTAACTGGTCCCAAAATATGATCAAACCAACAACTTTATCATCACCCAATCTCCATCCCAACCCCTCTCCATTTCTTTTAGAGTGTTGGACTTCAATGATGAGAGACATAAACACTTTACAGCAGACTGCACGAAAACCTTGTTCAGAGATGTCCCACCTAGTGTGTGTGATCTTTGAATTTCTGAAAAGAGGTTAACACTTTTCCATCTGATCTAAGATTTCACGGAGAAAAAAGATTTTTGACGAAGTTTCCAGTGTGTTTTTGGAAGGTGTATTTTAAACGGTTGTGTGAGTGATTTTATTTCTCAGTGACTTGTGATGAGTTGGCTTCAACGCGGTGACAGCCCTGCTGTGTCCCTTTGCGGTCAGCTGGGCTATAGGCAACATTACCCTATCCTACCCTCCCTCCTCAACAGACTGGCGGAGTGACGTCCAGGCCTGTGGTCAGCGATACACACAGGCACAGAGCGGGGTGGGAAGGCTTGTGGTCAGCGATACACAAGGCACAGAGCGGGGTGGGAAGGCCTGTGGTCAGACGATACACAAGGCACAGAGCGGGGTGGGAAGGCCTGTGGTCAGCGATACACAAGGCACAGAGCAGGGTGGGGAAGGCCTGTGGTCAGACGATACACAAGGCACAGAGCGGGGTGGGAGGGAAGACATCATCCGGTGCAAGCGGCAGCTTCATGACGGCGGAAAGGGGAATAAATGGATAACCAATAGAAACGCCCGTTACGTCTCCTCGTCGGACCCACTAACGTCACCTCATAAAACAGCCAGGGACCTCACGGCTGACTGGGCGTGATAGGTATCGATGATCCTGTCCTCAGCAGCAACAGCGTCAGCGATGACAGTGGCCACACACCACACAGTAAGACTCTGCACTCAATCACTGTATCATCCATGTCAAGCGTTTTGAGGCCTACCATCAATGTGACCCAGCATTTCATGTTAGGATTCTGCACTCAATCACTGTATCATCCATGTCAAGCGTTTTGAGGCCTACCATCAATGTGACCCGGCATTTTATGTTACACTGGTAAGTGATCACAAGAAAAAAACCCGCCAATTATTCCCCTTTGTTTGGGGGAATTTCCACAGCTGATATCACATATAATCTTCAAATACATGACCTTCCTCTTTGCACTCTCCTGTGACCCTACCTTTGCGCAGCTGGGCGCGCCCAACTAGTTGCCATTCCTTTGATCTTAATCTGTCTGCTTGAAAATGACCTGGCTTGTACCTTGATGGCCACATGAAAGAAAATGAGGAGAATCAACTTCTCAAAACAATCGAATTCCGCCATTCTATAAATACTCGACTCCTTAATTAAGCAAAGCATTAATTTTTGATGTGCAGCCAGTGGGCAAAAGACAAAAAAAGGTCATGTCATGCCTTCTGCCCACTAATTTCCTGACTTGAATCGGCTCCCCACCCCACCCCACCCATGGTCCTACCCACCCCACGCCATCCATCCGTCACCCCCTATCCGGCCCCTCCCTCTTCAATTCACCCCCCCACCCCACCCCCACCCCCTTTCTCTTTCAACGCACACTCGATTTCTTCTCCTATCACCAATACTTCTCCCTCCTTGTACCAAAGCCTTTCCTCACCGTCTATGCGTCATTCTGGTCCTCATTGAAGACAATTTAATTCATGCTGTTCCTAGCCCAGCCGACCGCAAAGGGCCATCCATATCAGGGCGGTCGGATCGTCGTAGTCACTCTTTACACCACATATGCTGAAAAAAAAATGAGAGGGGAGGGGGGGGGGGGGGCATCATGGAGGAGGGGGGGGGGGGGGATCACGTATATAAAATCAAACTGTCCATATATATATTGACGCTCTTCCTAAACTAAATGAACGATGACAAGACAGACTCATTCACTGAAGCAGCTATGATTTTGTGTCTGCTCTCTTCTAAGCCCTATTCCCACGCACCAACGATGCGAGCGGAGTTTTGCACTCTTGGTGACTACAGCATGTACGCTGCAACAGACCAGTGATACGACGCTCGTGGCGTCATCCACAATTCCATTCTGGTGGACCAGATGGGACAGCATCTGTATCGCCATGGATGGGCCGCCTCATCAAAAGACAAAAAAAGGTCATTGAGTTTCACGACTGACTGCCCTTCATATTGGATTGCTTCTCTTGTCCTTTCTGTCGTGTGTGTGTGTGTGTGTGTGTGTGTGTGTGTGTGTGTGTGTGTGTGTGTGAGTGACTCTGTGTGTGTGTGTGTGTGTGTGTGTGTGTGTGTGTGTGTGTGTGTGTGTGTGTGACTCTTGTGTGTGTGTGTGTGTGTGTGTGTGTGTGTGTGTGTGTGTGTGTGTGTGTGTGTGTGACTCTGTGTGTGTGTGTGTGTGTGTGTGTGACTGTGTATGTGCTCTCTGTATGTGTGTATGTGTGTGTGTGTGTGTGTGTGTGTGTGTGAGAGAGAGAGAGAGAGTGTGTGTGTGTGTGTGTGTATGTGTGTGTGTGTGTGTGTGTGTGTGTGTGTGTGTGTGTGTCTGTCTGTCTGTCTGTCTGTCTGTCTGTCCTGTGTCTATGTGCTGCGCGCGCGCATGTTTGTGCTAGCACACATTCATTCTTTGTACGCTTTATGCAGCGTCCTATATGCACTGATTTCGTTGCTGTTATGCCATACTGTATCATACAGTATGCATTATACTATACTGCACTTTATTCCATTACTGTCGCAGAACGCGTCTCAGACACTCTCTCCGGGAAGACGACGTCGGTAGCAGTAGCACCACAGACAGTAGCCTAGCACACCCCAAACCTCTTTCCCCCCTCTGCCTGTTGCAGCTGGCCCGTCAGTGATTGTTCTCTCCTCACAGGATTTTTGCCAGAGATAAATTCCCTTGTTGCCTGGGTAATTTTACTTGCGCTAAATCCATACGGCGCTTGAGGACGCCTCTTAAACCTTTCCTTCCAAAGCCTGTGTCGATCTATGAGCCATTCAGATCCACCCGACAGCCCTGGGCTGGCACCTCCTGCGGGCAGAGCGATCGGCTCCTGGGGCTGTGGAAGTGATTTGTTCCAAGCTGAGGGGCCCATTGAGCTGCACGTTCCATTGCCTGCCATTAGCATGGATGGCCGTATTGGGCCGTGCTCTGCATATATATTGACCAGTATATGCTCGAGTTTTTTGTTTGTTTGCTTGTTTTGTTGTTTGTTTGTTTGCCCCAAGCAAACATGAGTGTCTGCATTGCTTGAAACCCAGAGATACTGAATATCTGATTTCTTTGGCTTTGTTTGTCTGTCTGTTTGTTTGTTTACGGTTCTGTGTGTGTGTGTGTGTGTGTGTGTGTGTGTGTGTGTGTGTGTGTGTGTGTGACAGAGTGTGTGTGTGTGTGACAGAGACAGAGAAGGAGAGAAGAGAGAGAGAGAGAGGAGAGAGAGAGAGAGAGAGAGAGAGAGAGAGAGACTTTGGTTCTTTGGTAGTTGGCTTCGATCAGCAAAAGTTTCGTTTTCTTTTTTTTTTTTTTCCTTTATTTTTACTAAGCGTCAAAAACTCCGACTACAAAAATGAAGCAACGCTGTTATCACGAACAGAACGCCCAGCTTAATGAGAACTTGGCAGGGAAGCAGTCAGTGACAACAGCTATACATCTTTTTTTCGTTTGTTTTTTTTTACTTTCATAGACCAACATTTGCTATCTCATGATTTTAAAGCTTTGATTTCTTGCCTCAATGATACAGTCGTGACAACTTGTAAAAACTATATACTACTGGTAAGGGTAAGGTAATGTCGCTTATAGCTCAGCCGATCGCAAAAGGCCGTATCAGGGTTGCCAATGCGTTGAACTCAACTCACAAGTCATCATCAAAAAGAAAAAAAAAAATCATTCACACAACCCTTCCAAACACACCTAAAAACACACCGGAAATTTCGTTAAAAATCTTTCTTCCGTAAAAATCTGAGATCAGATGAAAAATGCTAATCTCTTTCAGAAATTCAAAGATCACATCAGGTGGGACATCTCTGAACAAGGCTTTCATGGAGTCTGCAGTAAAATGTTTATGCTTCACATCATGCAAGTCCCAACACTCTAAAATGATGTGTTTCACTGTGAGTCGTACATGACATGGAATGCACCACAGAGCTTCTTCACCTTTCATAAGATAAGAATGGGTGTAAAAGGAGTGGCCTGTATGCAAACGGTACACAGCTGCTCTCTTTACTGCCGCCTCGGCAACGGGGTAAAAGTTTTCAGGTTTGAATGGTGGATTCTAAATAGTAGTTTGTTATCCGTCTGCGAGTTCCATTCCTCTTGCCAGAGGTCTTTGACGTAAGCCTGGGTTTGGGATTTCAGATCAGTATGCGGGATAGACAATCTGCCCAATTCTTTCTTTGTGGCGCTTTTGGCCAATTCATCAAACACTTCGTGGCCTCGAATGTTGGGTACCCAAGCAAAAACTTTGTTTTATCCATCTGATTTCAGAGAGGTGTACAGTTCGAATAGCTTCAGCAGCTGAGGGTGCTTGAGGTTACGGCTGGCGTTGACCTCCGAAGCAGAAAGGGAGTCTGAACAAAATGAGGACCTCTTTATG
>JADBJO010009447.1:60000-62500 GCA_016801955.1 Conus betulinus | reverse complement strand
CAACAACCTAAAAGGCTTCCAGAGAGATAAGACCTAAAAGGCTTCCAGAGAAACAAGACCTAAAAGGCTTCCACAGAGAGACAAGACCTAAAAGGCTCCCTGAGACATAAGACCCAACAGATTTCCAGAGAAACAAGACCAGTCTTCCAAAGAGAGAAAAAAAATCCCAAGAGAAACAAGACCCAAACTTCCACACAGACAAACCTAAAGGCTCCCAGACTTGAACAAAGATTTCAGGAAGCAAGACTAGGCTCAAAGGGACGACGGCAACCTAAAGGATTCAAGAGACGATGCCAAAAAAAACGTACATAGAGACAAGATCTACAATGTCATGTCACGAGACAAGTCCAGGGGCTTTTAGAGAGACGACCTGAAAATTCAAGAGACATGAGACCTAGAAGGCTTCCAGGAAAGGCTTACTAGAGATATTAGGTCAAAGGCTTTCGGAGAGAAAAAACCAAAGGCTTCCAGAGAGATAAGACTTAATAAAAACGCTTTCAGTAAGACTAGAGCTAAAGGCTCTAGAGAGACAAAACTGGAGGCTTTCGGTCAGACAAGACCAAAGGCTTACAGAGAGACGAGACCTTAGAGGCATCAAAAAGACAAGGCTCAAAGGGTTTTGCGACAGACAAGACCAGAGACTTCGAGAAAGACAATACCAAAGGCTTCCGAAGAGCCAGTCCGAAGGCTTCTATGGAGCTAAGACCTAAAAGACTTTCAGAAAGACAAGGCCTAAAAGGTGCTCAGAGAGATAAGACCAAAGGCTTCCAGAGAGACAAGACGACAGGCTTTCACAGAGACAAGACCAAAGGCTTCCACAGAGACAAGACCAAAGGCTTCCACGGAAAGACAAGACCAAAGGCTTCCAAAAGATAAGACAAAGGCTTCCACAGAGGCAAGACCAGAAGGCTTCCAGAGAGACAAGACCAAAGGCTTCCGCAAACAAGACCAAATGCTTCCACAGAGACAAGACCAAAGCTTCCCACAGAGGCAAGGTGGCTTCCCACAGAGACAAGACCAGAAGGCTTCCAGAAAGACAAGACCTGGAGGGTGTCCATAGCAGGTACAAAACCGGAGATAACGGTGATGACGAGGACTGAGGGAGGGGCGGGGGGGGGGGGGGGGGGGGATGAACAAGAGGAGCATAAGGGAGCGAGGAGGAGGAACGACTACCGTGGGAGCGGCAGCAGAATGATGTGATGATGGGAGGCTTACTAACGCGGGAGGTAGGAGAGGGGTAGTGGGGGGAGAGGGTGATGAGGGAGTGTGGCGAGGGAGAGCCGAGGGAGGATGAAGCAGGGAGGGAGGGAAAAGATGCTGGGGGGGAGGTGGGGCAGTGGGGAGTGTGTGGGGCAGTGGGGGGGGGGGGCTAGCGATGGAGGCATTAAATCACCTCCCTGACACTGACACACGCCAGACACAGCTCATCAACAGTGCTGTGTGTGTCCGGCCGCCGGTTTGGTCTGTCTGTCCGTTTGTCTGTTTGCCCGTCTGTCTGTCTGTCGGTCGGTCTGTCTGTCGGCCCGCCTGTCTGGCTGGCCTTCTATTGTCGTTGTGGCAGCTGAAGTCAAACAAGAGGTCAAAGGGCACTCCAGTCATTTAAACGGACTCCGGTCCGTGTGCTCATGTCGACATTTCTCACCCGTCACCGCCATTCCCCCCCTCCCCCCCCCCACACACCCTGCCCCCCCCCCCCCCCATTCACCCCCCCCCCCCCCCCCCAGTTTACGCCAACTTCTCCCTGCAGTCCCCCCCTCCCCCCTCTGCGACTCCCCTCGCTCTCCCTCGCCCATTTGGAGTTCTCAATTGTACTCTTATTCACTAACTCACTCACACACCCACTTACACACTAATATGTGTGTGTGTGTGTGTGTGTGTGTGTGTGTGTGTGTGTGTGTGTGTGTGTGTGTTGTGTGTGTGTGTGTGTGTGTGTGTGTGTGTGTGTGTGTGTGTGTGTGTGTGTGTGTGTGTGTGTGTGTGTGTGTGTGTGTGTGTGTGGCATGCGCGTGCATCTGTAAGTGTATAAGAGAACTTTGTGCACGCAAGTATGTATACTTGTGTACATAATGTATGCTTGGACGGAGGGGGAGGGGAGCTGTACATACGTGCGCGCGTCGCTCATATACGTGTGTATGCGTGTTCTCCCCTATCTGTCGCTTGCACTCTAGCTAAAAGTGTGCATTCAGAGTCTCTCTCTCTCTCTCTCTCTCTCTCTCTCTCTCTCTCTCTCTCTCTCTCTCTCTCTCAGCGCGCTTTCTTTCTACCCTCTCTCTCCAGCCTCTTAATTATAAACGCATGCACCGCACACACACACACACACACACACACACACACACATACACACACACGCGCGCGCGCGCATGCGCACGCACACACTCACACGTACGCACGCACGCACAGACGCGCGCGTGCGCCCGCGCGCGCGCGCGCGCACACACACACACACACACACACACACACACACACACACACACACACACACACCATTTCTTCCAACAGT
>JADBJO010009447.1:37500-50000 GCA_016801955.1 Conus betulinus | reverse complement strand
TTTCTCTTTCTCATGCCCGCCCTATGGTTAGGACAAGTTATTGCCACAGACATGACATACACACTACAGTTCGAAAGTCGATGGTTATGGCCACCACCACCCCCCCCCCCCCCTCCTCCTCCCCTTGCTCTCTCCCCCTCCCCCTTCCCCATTCTCTCCCTTTCTGGTCAACGCTGCAGTGGGCTCGATGATGACTTATCACCACCTTTGTGACCGGTGGCACCATTAGAGCTTGTGTTTGTGTCGTTACATCGAAGGGCTTTGAGACCAAACACTCGCATCTGCCCATGCACGAGGGTGATTCATGTCAATCACCATAGCCTGTGACTGTTGTGACACCGAGGGCTTTGAGAGCAACACTCGCACCTGCCCATGCACGAGGTGTGATTCATGTAGCACCCCGATGAGGGTCTGTGCATTCGGAGAGCCGAGGACGCTGAGCCGTTCATTCAGAGAGCCGCGCAGAGGAAAGCCGCGCTTAGGTGCTTTCTGCTTTCGGTGGGCATTGCTTGCCTAGCAGCTTTCAAGAAGATGACGGGAGGCAACTGTATGCAGATTTAGGGGAGGGTGGGGTGGTGAGAGCGAGGTTTTCTTTCTTTCTTTCTTTTTGTTTTGTTTTTTTTTTTTCCCCCTGGTCAGGGAGAGAGGGGAGAGCGGCAGGCAATGCCCGGTTATTGTCACACTGTCATCAGCTGGGAAAAAAAAAACTGAAAAAAATTTTTTTTTTTTGTTATTCTATGGGCACTCTCTCTCTCTCTCTCTCTCTATCTTCTCTCTCTCTGTCTCTCTCTCTCCTCTCTGTTTGTGTTGTCTGTCTCTCTCTCTGTCTGTCTCTCTGTCTGTCTCTCTCTCTCTCTCTCTCTCTCTCTCTCTCTCTTCTCTCCCCCTCCCTCAGTGTCTGTCTGGTCTCTCTGTTTGCGTATCTTCTTCTGTCTGTTGTTGTCTGTCTCTCTGTTCTCTCTTCTTTCGTCTTTCTCTTTCTCCCTCTCCTCTTCTCTCTCTCTCTCTCTCCTCTCTCTCTTGTCAAGATCTGTTTGTCTGTTTGTGTGTTGTTCTTTCTGTCTGTCTGTCTTTAACTCTCTCCTTCTCTCTCTCTCTCTCACTCTCCCTCCCTCCCTCTCTCCCTCTCTCTCTCTCTTCTCTCTCTTCATTCTCTAACCCTCCCTCCCTCTCTCTCTCTCTCTCTCTCTTTCTCTCTTTCTCACTCTCTCCCGCCCTCTCTCTCTCTCTCATCCTTAATAATGACAACGATCAGTGCACACAATTCAAAGACTGTGCCGTTCAACTATGAAAAACTGTAGCGTTTCTTACCACTGAATTTGTGCTGATATTACACACGGAATTTGTGCTAATATTACACACCCGCTGAATTTGCGCTAATATTACACACTGAATTTGCGTAATATTACACACTGAATTTGTGCTGAATTACACACACTCGAACTCATTTGACCATCGGCATTTTTCGATTGGTAAACTGAAGTCTAATACCGGAAAGAGTCTTAGATTACAAAAAAAAAAAAAAAAAAAAAAAAAAAAAAAAGTTTCATGTGTTGCAATGTACTTTTACTGCAGCGGCCACTACCTGGGGGGGGGGGGGGGGGAGGGGGGCGTTGCGCACGAAGCATCATGGTGCCGCTCGTGGGAAAAAAAGAGATGTCTGTTACAGACTCCAAAGCACATGCAGACTCTTCTTCCCTTATTCGAAAGACAGTCCTGACCACTGCAGGCAGACAGCCCTGGTCACGGCAGATAGCTAGCTAGCCCTGGCCAGCAAGTGGTCAGTCAGGAGGAGCCTTGGATCTCTCATCATGCTGTCCGGCCATGTCCAGGGTTTGAAAGATACCGGCCCACTGAGGGTGGAGCGACTGACCACACGTCTGTCCTCGCCTCTCGGGCTCTTGCTCAGTAAACTGTCGAGGTACAGGACGTGAACACAAGACAGGCAGGGTTATAGAGAACAGCATTCCTTCTCTCTCTCTCTCTCTCTCTCTCTCTCTCTCTCTCTCTCTCTATCTCTGTTTGACGTGTCTCTCTTCTCTGTCTGTCTCTGTCTGTCTGTCTCTCTCTCTCTCTGTCTCTCTCTCTCTCTATCTCTCTCTCTTTGTCTCTGTCTGTCTGTCTGCTCTCTGTCTGTCTGTCTGTCCTCTCTTCTGTCTCTCTCTGTCCTGTCTGTCTCTCTCTCTTCTCTCTCTTTCTCTCTATCTCGTCTGTCTCTGTCAGTCTCTCTCTCTGTCTGTCTGTCTGTCTCTCTCTCTCTCTCTCTCTCTCACACACACACACACCACACACACACAACACACACAAACACACACACATACACGGCGACAGAAAGCAAAGTTTTAGACATGATATGCGGTGTCTTTTTCATTTCTCTCTCTCTCTCTTCTCCTCTCTCTCTCTCTCTCCTCTCTCTCTCTCTTCGCTCCTCTCTCTCTCTTCTCATCTCCTACACACACACACACACACACCCACACACACACATTATATATATATATATATATGTTGTGTGTGTGGTGTGTGTGTGTGTGTGTGTGTGTGTGTGTGTGTGTGGTGTGTGAACGCACGCACGCGCGCACGAACACCATTCCGTCCTCCCTCCATCTACTGATCTATCACTCTCCATGCCCCTTCTGCATTTTGTGTCTGCCTTTCGCCAGAAGCACACAGTCGTCATTGACTTCGTGGTCAGGCATCGGCCCAGACACACGCTACTGTCCCAAAAGCACTGCAGAGATTGTCTCGCTTCTCCGCTAGGCCCCAGCTCCCCCCCCCTCCCCCCCCCCCCCCCAACACACACACATGCACACCCCACTCCTCCTCCCTTTGCCACCAATCCCCTCCCTCCTCCAACCTGCCCCTTCCGTTCTCCTCACCTCCTCCTCTCTCTCTTTCTCCCACCCCTCTCCTTCCCTCCTCCACCAAGCGTACCCAATCGCCCGTGCACTCTCTACCTTGAAAGTCTGGAGAGGACCGCTGAGTGGACACTGGTAAAGAGAAAGAGAAAAAAAAAGGAGAAGACAAATGTTTTTTCTTCTCGTCTGGAGGTCAGATCCACAGAGCAACACGCTTTTCACCAGCGGCGCTGTAACTCTGTGACCCTGCCACCCCCCCCCCTCTATCTCTCTCTCTCCTCCTTCTCTCTCTCACTTCTCTTCTCTCCATCTCTCGAATCTTTGTCACTCAAACAAGTCCCAAACATCCCCAAATCACCCCTCCCCTCCCACTCCAACTCCCCACTCTTCGGCGCTTCTCTCTCTCCTCCCCTCTCTCTCCCTCCTGTCTGTTCTGTCTGTCTGTTCTCCGTCTCTCTCTCTCTCTCCTCTCTCTCTCTGCCTCTGCTCCTCTCTCTCTCTCTCTCTCCTCTCTCAGTCTGTTCTGTCTTCTCTGTCACCTCTCTCAATCTCTCCTATCTCTCCCTCTCTCTCTCACCTCTCTCTCTCTCTCTCGCTCGCTCTTTCGTCTCTCGCTCCCTGTCTCTCGCTCCCTCCCCTCCCCCTCTCCCTTCCCTCACTCTCTCTCCCCCTCTTCCCCCCTCTCTCCCACCTCTCCATGTCTGAGCTCTCCTCTCTCTCTCTCTCTCTATTCTCTCTCTCTCTCTCTCTCTCTCTCTGTCGGACTGTCCAGACGTGGACCAACACCAGTGAGGGACAGGAATGTCGTGCATGCCTCAGCCCGCTTCCACCCCCACCCACCACCCCCCCTCCCGCCCCGTCCTCGTGTCCACACGGTCGGAAGTGTGTGGTCCGGGGTGCGAGCTGTCCACCGGCGATCCTTCTTCACTCCCCCCCCCCTTCTTTTCCTCCCCTTCCCTGCCCCCACCCCCATCCCAAACCCCGTCCGTAATCACACACTCTCCACCTCTTCTCCCCGTTCATCGGCTCGCGCCGCTGGGTCAGTTCGCCCCGAGACCAAAAAAAAAAAAAAATGAAAAGTTAAAAAAAAAAAAAAACAAAGGTAATCTCTACGTCAGCCGTCTGTGGGGGTTTTTTTTTCTTTTTTTTTTTTTTACTCTTATTTATATTTTTATTTTCAATGTCGCCGTCAAAGTCGCAGCCAGGATGCAAAACATGATATCGAAAATAACCGAGCTTTGTAGCGTTTCCTTTTGCCACGCAAAAAAAAAAAAAAAAAAAAAAAAAATCCAGATACGTTTCGAAACAAGGACATGTGTGTGTGTTTGGCTCTGTGGTGTGGACTGTGTGTGTGTGTGTGTGTGTGGTGTGTGTGTGTGTGTGTGGTTATGAGAGTGTTGTGTGTAGAGCGTGTGTGTGTGTGTGTGTGTGTGTGTGGTGTGTGTGTGTGTGTGTGTGTGTGTTAGGTTTGAGAGAGAGAGAGGAGGAGTGAGTCAGTGAGAGGAGAGAGAGAGTGTGTGTGTGTGTGTGTGTGTGTGTGTTGGTCTTGTAATTTCTTTGTCCCTTTTCGTTTGGCGGAAATAATCATTAATTTCTCTTTAAAAAAATGTGTTTCATTATATGGCCAGCAGTCAACTCACTGTGACACTCACATATGTCAATTGAATTACTTCCGCCACTGTAGCAGCTCCAGTAGTGCCTGTATCAATACGTCTGTGTATATGTTACTCTGTTTGCTGGGTAATTATTACGGCTGTTTGTTTGCTGGGTAATTATTGCTTCCCGTTCCAATGTTGTCCTTTACTTATGTGTATTCCGCACATGTGCGGTGTGTAATACTTTTTTTTTTCCAAAAACAACCCTTAGAATCAAAATGAGACTCTGCATATCTTTTTTTTTTTTACTATTTTCTTCTGTCCTTCAATCTCCTCTTTGTTTATTTCCCACCTTCACAATTCTCGGAACACGGGTTCAATGGAAGAAGATTCATCTCTCTCAGTTCCGGAGGACTACGAGTCGTGAATGACCCTACCTCCAAAACCTATAGGCCACAAAACCAGATCTGAAACAAAACCACTCCAGAAAGTGGGGCTGCGACAACACTGTGGTGGCGAAGTGTCTCTGTTATGTCCACTATGAAGCAGCAAGCGCCGCGAGTCAAGGGTTCGTTTCCTGCTTGCGTGACACGGCCATTGCACTGCTATTATTGCCGCAGGTCGGGTTGAGCTTGTGTCGGTTGGTGTTGATGACTATGTGTTAATTAATGTGATATTGCATGGACAGATCGTGTGTGTGCGTGTTAGTGTGTGTGTGTGTGTTGTGGGTGGGATGTTCGTGGTGTGTGTGTGTGTGTGACGTGCGTGCGTGCGTGCGTGCATGCGTGCGTGCGTTGCGTGCGTGCGTGTGTGCGCGAGCTGTGTGTCGTGAGTTGTAAAAGTGCGCACATGCAAAACTCATGGCAAGCAGTCCTGGACCCAGCAGCAGCAGCAGCAGTATTCAACACTCCTGTGCTGCAATTCGAACGCTTTCTATTTTGAAGGGCGAGAACCTTTTTAGCTTTTGGTTCCTTAGCCCGATGGCCGGTTCGTTCTTTAATGATCAAACATGACGCCTAGGTCTGCTTGGAAGTCTTTCCGTCCTGCCTTACTTCGTTGGATTGAACGTACCTTAGTTCTTTCTTGACTGCATAGTAAATTGATCTTTACTTCCTTTCCTTAATTAATTCTTCATTCGGTCTATGTACTTATTGACAATTGAGGGAGTCCATGCGGCCTGCATTACTCTTCTTTCTAACATGTCTAAGGATGGATTCCGTAATGTCTTGCCTTCTGTTCTTCGTACATTCGCTGCTTCCTACCTCAATTAAGGCAACTTGCGTTCATTCATTCATGTCACTTACGTCCTGTTTATGATTCCCGTCTTTCTTCCTTCCTTCTTTCCTTCATTCCTTCTTTGTTCTCCATGCACTCGCCTTCCGTCCTTCCTTCTTTTTTTTATTCCTACGTTCTTCCTTCTTATTCCTCCATCCGTTTTTCTTTTCTTCATTCCCTTCGTTCCTTCCTTCATCCTTTTCTTCGCTTCATTCCCTTCTTTCCTTCTTGTTCTTCTTTCCTTCCGTTCTTCTTTCCGCTTGAGTTCCTTCCTTCCTTCGTGTTCCTCCTTTCCTTTCCTTCTTGTCTTCCTTCCATTCCTTCCTTCTTTCCCTTCCTTCCCGTCTTTTCCTTCCTGTCTTTTCTTCATTCCCTTTTTTCCTCCCTTTCTTCCTGCTTTCCCTTAACTTCCTTCTTCTCTTATTCCTGTTTCTTTCTTTCTTTCTTTCCTTCCTGTCATTTCCTTCAGCCTACCTAAGTTTATTCCTTTCCTTCCCAACGCATTCCTTGCTCCTGCCTTCTCTCCTACCCCCTCCTCCCCACAGTCTTAAGTCTCTTCTTCTTCTCCTCCTCCTTCCTCCTCCTCCTTCTTCTTCTCCTCCTCCTCCTTCTTCTTCTCCCCTCCTCTCCTTCCTCCTCCTCCTCCTCCTTCGTCTTCTTCTCGTTCTTTCTCCTTCTTCTTCTGGCCTCTCTCCCCCGCTTCTTCCTTCCCTCTCTCATTCTAATCCAACCTCCTCCTCTTCTTCTTCCGTCCTCCCTCAGTTTCATCTCTGTGCGTTCCCGATCATCATTTATCTTCTATCCCAGTCGAAGGACTCGGAGCTTTCACTGTGAAAAACGAGCGACACCATTCCCCGTGACATACACATGGGTTTCTAAATGGCTGGAACCGAAAGAGGTGGTACCACGCGGCTAAGGAAACTAGAAGCCTCTCCAGTATCCAGAATGCATGACACTAACCTTTAACTAACTCCCCATCCACCCCTAATCTAACCCTAACTTTTTAAAACTTTGCGTTAAAAAAAGAAGAAGAAGAAGAAAAAAAAAAAAAAAAAAGAAAAAAACTCTCCCAACGAAAGATTGCGCTGGTAGTGTGGTGGAAGGGCCGGTGGAGTTGTCTTCTCCTTTTCTCTATCGATAACGGGAAGAACACCCGGCCCGCCCATGAAGGGATCGTCCCCACGCAGGAAAAGAAAGTCTTGTCACAAAGTGATTGATTGACTGATTGATTGGTTGATCACAGAATTTGATACTTTTTTTTTTTTTTTTAATGCTGATAGATGAGAATGAGGGTGATGAAGATGATGCTACGGATTTCCGTTCCGGTCTGAGACTGCATGACAGAGCTGTCCTCTACGCTTACTTTCATAATATATCCCGGAGCCAACCAGGCCCGAGAGATACAGACACCTGCAATGTTAGGACATTTGAGCAACACTCTCAGAGGCGCATCCATTTAGTGGATGAAACTCGACTGTGTGGTCCTAGTCTTCCAAGCTGAGCCCGTAGCAAACAAACTCACTCTGGGTAGGAGCCGGTCGAGTCGGTCAGGGCAGAAAAATCTCCCACATGGCTCCGATGGGAATCGAACCCACGACCTCCCAGCCGGGAGTCCGCGACGCTAACCACTTCGTCCACGGCGACTGCTAGGTCACAAGTCCTTGATCATGTTGTTTACAGACAGCCGACCATGGTGCGCTTAAAAACAATACAATCACAACTTGTGTTAAAAGTTAAGTGCAAAGAGTAACAGCCGAAAACAATTTCTAACATAAAAAAAAAACTGTCTGTAAACGTCTGTGTATAGGTTAAGTGCAACGGTTAAAATCTGAAAACAATTTTCAAACATTAAAAAGGCCAGTCTGTAAACATCTGCGTATATGTTGAGTTCAACGGATAATTTAAAAATCTGAAAACAATTTCTAACATTAAAAGACCAGACTGTAAATATCTGCGAAGGATCTTTGCATGGTGCAAATCAGATCTTACAATACATGTTGGTCATACATTTAAAAATCTTACGATAGATGTTGCTCATACAATAAAAAAATCTTATAGAGATGTTGGTCAGTACATTACAATCTTCCATAGGTGTCGATTATCAAAAAAAATAATAATAATAATTCTTACGATAGATGTTGGTCACGCACTAAAATCTTACGATTGATGTTGGTCACAATATACAAATCTCACTCTTGATGGATGTTGACCTCACAAAGACAGAAAAAGCAGCGGCCAAAATGAACGTAAAAGAAAGATTAAAAAGCACAGAGAGAGACAGACAGACAGACAGACAGTACCAGAGGTGCCGAATGTCCACAGAGAAGGCTGGGACCAATAAACCGGAGCATTCCTAACATCCTCATAGGGAGGGGAATGTCTGGCCCCAGGAACACTGGGTGCGGGGTCAACAGATGAAGACGGCGGTTACTGCCCTGGGAGACTCGTTCAACCGGGGTCCTCTCTCTGCATGGCTCTGTCCTCCACAGCTCGGTGGGGCGACAAATAAGCCAAGTGGCCTGTCAATAAACATAACATTACACTGGAGCGCCTGGTTTCGTTGCAGCTCGGTGGCACTGTGCCGTATTCGTGTGGCACACAGAGGGTTCGGCGTTCAAATCCTGCGGGCTGGCGCTGTTGACATTTTCTATCGGTATTCCCTGACGGAGAACTTTCTCAATGAATTTGACTGGGGACATCGATCCGGAACATACCACGCTGGGATGGCGGGGGGAGGAGAGAGAGAGAGAGAGAGAGAGAGAGATGGAGAACAGGTAGACGCACACACACACACACACGCGCGCGCGCGCGCGCGCGCGCGCGCGCAGACAGCTAGACAGACGAACAGACAGAGAGAAAGCTGACACACAGATACAGAGAGAGAGAGAGAGAGAGAGACAACGCACGCACGCACACCACACACACGCATACACGCACGCACACACACACGCGCTCGCGCGCGCGCACACACACACACACACACACACACACACACATACACACACACGCGCGCGCGCGCGCGCTCACAACACACACACACGCACGCACGCACGACACCGCACGCGTGCGCGCGCGCACTCCATTCCTGTCTAGTCCAATACAAAGGGTCAAGGACACATCAGGCTGACCTTTTCGCTAAACCCCGATGGCAAAACCCTGTGTCACCTAATAGAATTCTCCATTTTGAGGGACTGCCTTCATTCTGGCGCTGAGAGAGAGAGAGAGAGAGAGAGAGAGAGAGAGAGAGAGAGAGAGAGAGAGGAGACAGACAGACAGACAGACAGACAGACAGACAGACAGACAGAGTTTATTTTACAACGGTTAAAGTATTGGCTTACTTCGCAATTTTTTTTTCATACTTGCCGCTACCCAAGCTACAAAGCTAGTGCTAAATTCACTCTTGCGCTGAGAGAGAGAGAGAGAGAGAGAGAGAGAGAGAGAGAGAGAGTCAGTCAGTCAGACAGACAGACAGACAGACAGACAGACAGAGGCAGAGTGAGACAAAGACAGAGACAGAGAGAGACAGAGAAAGAGAGAGACAGACAAGAGAGAGACAGAGAAGAGAGAGAGAGAGAGAGACAGGGAGGAAAACAGAGAGACAGAGAGAGAGAGAGAGGGTGGAGAGAGAGAGAGAGAGAGAACAGACAATCCTGCACGCACAGCAGAACATAACTTGACCTACGGTAGAAACTTCACACTACCCAGCTCACACACACACACACACACACACACACCACACACACATACACACACACACACACCACACTCACACACACACACACACACACACACACACACACACACACACAGAGAAAAGTCAGTGCCTGCACACACATACAATATCAACAACCCTCCCGATCCACCCCCTCCCCTCCCTTCCCCTTACCTCTTCCTCATCCCCACCACCCTCCCCCAAACCCCTCCTCCCCACCCCCCCCCCCCCCCCCCCCCCTCCCCCCCCCCCCCCCCCCCCCCCCCCCCCCCCCCCCCCCCCCACCTTCCCTCCTCTCCTTCCCTACACCACTAAGCAGACACGTTTTTTGGAATGCCAGGCATTCTCTCTCTCTCTCGTACAAAGGCTTTCGTCGCAGACTGCTCACCCACCCCCACCCTACCCTGACCCTCTCTCCCCCCCCCCATCCCCACCCCCCCCCCCCCCCACATCCCCCATCGACATCCCCGCACCTTCTTCTCCCCTCCTACTCCCATCCCCCAAACTGCCTGCTCGCAGCCTCTACATCCCCTCCACCCCCCCCCCCCCCCCCCCCCCACTTCCATCTCTTCTTTCGTTCCCATCCTTTTTCCCACTCTCTCCCCTCACTCCTTCGTTCCTTCCATTCTTGCTCCTCCCCACCCCCCACCCCCACCCCCCCCTTCCTCAACCTCCTGCTCTTTCCACTACCCTCGCTTTCTCTCCCCCTCTAACTTCCATCCTCCCTCCCTCCCCCCCCCCCCCCCCTTTCCGTGTCCCTTTCCATCTCCCGCCGGTGTGTGGGTGATAATGGCGGGGGGGGGGGGGGGGGGGAGAGATAGCATCATTTCCCCTGGGAGCGGGCCCTCTTCTCCGGTATCCTGAAAGCCGCGTCTCTCTCTCTCTCTCTCTCTCTCTCTCTCTCTCTCTGTATTGCCTCTGTGTGCCGGCTGCCGTGCCGGCCTCTTCTGTCTGGCGCTGCTATTGCTGCAAATCAGGCCAGAGCTTCCTGGAACATGGCGCCCGGCCTTGCTTCCAGCCGCAAGGTCACTGCCACTACGACCACAGAGAGTACGTCCGGCGTGGGGAGTACTGTCTTAGCTGCGACGAAGACTACTTCGAACTGCTGCTGCTGCTATTGCTGCTACTACTACTGCTGCTACAACCCACTATTACTGCTGCCGTTGTTACGACTACTACTACTACGACTACTACTACTACTACTACTGTTGCAGCTGCTGCTACTTCTGCTGCTGCTGTTACGACTACAACTACTGTTGCAGCTAACTACTACTACTACTACTATTACTACTACTACTACTACTACTACTACTACTACTTTCTGTTGCAGCTGCTGCTACTGTTGCTGTTGCTGTTAGAAATATCATGATTACTGTTGGTGTGCTGATTTATTACAACCGTGACGGTGCAGAGGGGCTGTGGTCCTCTTCTCTCTCACAGCGGTTGCCTGTGGAGATGACAGTCGCGAGTTCCAGCCGTAGCCATCTCTGGGGTCGGATAGTTTCGGCCCGAAAGCCCTCTCTGTCCACCCAGCAGTCCACGGGAGCCTGATTCAGGTCAGGGGGCCGGTTAAGGGCGGCTGAAAGAGAGAGATGGGCTCCGCCTCCCATCATGCCGTGCCCTCTGACAGGTCACTGGGACACGGGAACTTTACCCTTTCTTTTATTGTGTTACTGCTGCTGTGGTTTGTTACCATTGCTGTTACTGTTACTACTGCTTGCCGTTACTACCGCGTCTACTCATCCACCACCATCGACGTATCGATGAAAACAAAAGTATGGTTCTTTTTTAAGACTGTGACAAAGAATAAAACTCAAAAGCAACGCTACATGTTTTTTCTTAACATTCACTATACCTTTTCAGTATTTGTTCAAGGTTTCCTGTTACTTGGAGAAAAAAAAAATGGCAGGCAGGGTCGTGTTTTTTGAATTTGACTGGGGACATCGATCCGGAACGTAATACAACGCTGTGATGGCGGGAGAGAGAGAGAGAGAGAAAGAGAATGAGGAGAGGAGAGGGGGGGGAGAGCACACACACACACACACACACACACACACACACACACACACACACACACAATGAGAGAGAGAGACAGAGACAGAGAAAGCTGACAGACACACAGGCATACAGAGAGAGAGAGAGAGAGAGAGAGAGAGAGAGAGAGAGAGAGAGAGCACGCACGCACGCGTCAGAAAAGCAAAAATAAGGGAAAAGAGGGTGGGGTAGGCGTGTTGGTGCTGCTGCACTTAATCATCTTCACCACAAATCCCGGAACCTAAAAGTAACACTATTACTAAAACCACGTGAACCAATCCTACCAGAACTTTCTCCTCGAAAGTGAAGTCGGTCCTCATCCTTCTACACAACCACACAACAACATGGCATGTTCAAGGTTCAAGTCCCAGGGCGCTGATCGCTGACAAGAGCAGTGACTGTAAAGAAGAGTCTCTGTGTCTCACGCACGGCATGCGGGGAGACAGAACAAGTCTTCATTTCCGCCGCGTCAGTCTTCCCTGAGCTCAATCAGGAAGCCTTCATTGCTAGGTTTTCATGCTGTTAAAAAGAAAAATAAAATCCGACCCTACGAGCATGTGATGTGACTTGAGCTCGCGACCGTCAAGTTCGCTATCAAATGCTGTGAAAACGGAACAAGAGTATGTTGATATTGTCCTGTTTGCCTCATACATAATGACCTCTCTCTAAATCTCTCTCTCTCTCTCGTATACAGACTCTCTCTCTCCACACTCTCTCTCACTCCCCCCTTCCACCCTCCACTCTCTCTCTCTCTCTCTCTCTGCCTCTCTCTCTGTCTCTCTCTCTCTAGAGATCTCTCTCTCTCCCACCCTCACCTCTCTCTTTCTGTCACTTCTCTCTCACCTCTGTCTCACTACCTCTCTCACTCCCTTCCTGCCCCCTCCTTTCTCTCTCTCTCTCTCTCTCTCCTCTCTCCCTCTCTCTCTCTTGCTCGCCTCGGTCGCTCTTACAGAACACACACCCACACACACACACACCACACACACACAACAGAACAGAGAGAGAGAGAGAGAGAGGAGAGGAGGGACA
>JADBJO010009447.1:27500-30000 GCA_016801955.1 Conus betulinus | reverse complement strand
CCTTCATGAGATGTGCCATAGACCTTCAGTCACAGTTAGTTCCCTTTTCCAACATGAGACGTGCCATAGACCTTCAGAGTTATTTCCCTTTCCATCATGAGACGTGCCATGGACCTTCAGTCACAGTTAGTTCCCTTTCCATCATGAGACGTGCCATAGACCTTCAGTCACAGTTAGTTCCCTTTCCATCATGAGACGTGCCATAGACCTTCAGTCACAGTTAGTTCCCTTTGATGGGGAAGCTCCCGCTAGGCCTCAGGAGCAGCAACTGTGAGGAGGACGAGTTGCACAATACACACTGGTTTTTTATTACAATTCTAACGATTTGTTGTTTTTTTTTAAGTCCATAACGGCAGATAATTCAGACACAGCATGTCAGCAACATTAACAGCCGTGTCCGACTCGGTTTGAAAATAAATACGGACGACGTAATGACTGGACTAAAACTCGCTTCCGTTATTGTCAACAGTAGTCGGTCGAGCAACTGATTCCGACGCTCAAATGAAATAAATAAATAGAGAGAGAAAGAAAGACAGACAGACAGGCAGGCAGACATAGGCAGGCAGGCAGGCAGGCAGGCAGACAGACAGAGCAAGCGAGCCAGCACACTTATTTTTCATCCGGAAACACAATACATTTCATCAAGCAAACACTCCAACATGCATAATGAATAGCTTAAACGAAAACAAACAATGCATACCCTTCGTATATGCACACTTTCCAATACACTGACCTTGGGGAGATTGCTGTACACGTCTTGTCGTCAGCAGATCAACAAACTGAACTGCACCGAACAGCCTAGCAAAGATGACAGCGTAACAGCTCTGTACAATGGGGAAGAACCAGACAAAAAGCGGAAGGATTGTCAGTGTGTGTGTGTGTGTGTGTGTGTGTGTGTGTGTGTGTGTGTGTGTGTGTGTGTGTGGTGTGTGTGGTTATATGTGGGGAGTGTGTGTGTGTGTGTGTGTGTGTGTGTGTGTGTGTGTGTGTGTGTGTGTGTGTGTGTGTGTGTGTTGTGTGTGTGTGTGTGTGTGTGTGTGTGTGTGGTGTGTGTGTGTGTGTGTGTGTGTGTGTGTGTGTGTGTGTGTGTTATGTGTGTGTTGTGTGTGTGTGTGTGTGTGTTGTGTGTGTGTGTGTGTGTGTGTGTGTGTTGTGTGTGGTTTGTATGTGTGTGTGTGTGTGTGTGCGCGCGCGCGCGCGCGTGCGCGCGCGATGCGTGTGTGTGTGTGTTGTTGTATTGTTGTGTCTCGTTTGTCATTTCTTCAGATGGATTCCCCCGTCTCCTCGACAAAGGTGGCAGTACGTCGTGGTCCTCCAATCCTCCGAAGTGTGTGTGTGTGTGTGTGTGGTGTGTGTGTGTGTGTGTGTGTGTGTGTGTGTGTGTGTGTGTGTGTGTGTGTGAGAGAGAGAGAGTGAGAGTTCTCCCGAGAGAGAGTGCGTTTGGTTGTTTGTTGTAGTGTGTGTGCCCGAGCAGAGACGTCTGTGTGTGAGTGCGTTTGTGTGTGTATGTGTGTGCCTGTGTGCGTGAGTGCGTTGTGAGAGAGAGAGAGAGAGAGAGAGAGAGAGAGAGAGAGTGCGTTTGTGTGTGTATGTGTGTGCGTGCCTGTGTGCGTGAGTGCGTTTGTTAATGTGAGAGAGAGAGAGAGAGAGAGAGAGAGAGAGAGAGTACGTGTGTGTTGTGTGTGCGCGCATGCACAAGTGTATAATAAATGTATGTATGTGCGTGCATACGCGCGCGCTCGTGTACGTGCGTGCGTGCACGCGTGCACGCTCATGCTGTTGTGTGTCGGTAGGAGGAGCACACGCGTATTCGCGTGAGCGGGTGTTCGCGCTCACATACGCAAGTAACAGTGACCTAACGACAATGGAAATCGCCCCAAACCACCATTCTTCCCATGCAAGACCGATGACTCTTATTAACCATTTTCCGCCTACGCTTCTACACAATCACACAGACCGTGGTCATTTCTTATCCGGCCCTCTCCCTGACCTAACTGATGCCGCGCACCTTGTCAGCATTCTTCTTGCTGCACTAGCGCCTTGCGGGTTGTAAGCAGCATGACCTGGGTTATTACACGGAGAAATCAGCCGTTTGTAAACAGTCCCGCACCTGACTCCGCTCTCGTTGGAACCCCCGAAATAGCGCGGCTTCCTTCCGCCTGGGTAAAATAAAGCTGGCATTTTGTTTTTCCGTTCAGAGCTGTACGGACACTTGAGGATCGTAAGGGGGGAGAGGGAGAGGGAGAGGGAGAGAGAGAGAGAGAGAGAGGAGACAGACAGACAGACAGAGACAGACACAGTGAGACTGACAGACAGAGAGAAAGAGACAGAGACTCAGAGAGAGACACAGAGAGAGAGACAGAGAGAGAAAGAGAGAGACAGAAAGACGGAGAGAGAGACACAGAGACAGAGAGAGAGAGAGGAGGGAGAGAGAGAGACAGAGAGGGAGATAGAGATAGAAGCAGACAGAAAGACGGAGAGAGAGAGAGAGAGAGAGAGG
>JADBJO010009447.1:15000-17500 GCA_016801955.1 Conus betulinus | reverse complement strand
TGTTTCGAAAGCACGGTGTTGGTTTATTCGCTTCACATACTGCCTTTACCCCCGTCCAAAATGTAGTTCCACTCGCATTTATTACTTTTCTTATATCGTTAGAGTACTTATGTACCACCCATCTTCTGATACAGACCAAGCTCTGAGCGCTTCGCAATCCACGCTCTCCTTCACAAGACGGGCTGCCTACCTGGGTAGAGCCGACTGAAGAGCTGCCTGCTGGCGCTACATTCTGTCGTTTGCCACGTCATTTGGTCGAACATCAGCCACTCAGTTTTTCACTCGTTCCATCGATTATCACTTAAGTTACATGCCCTGGGTATATACCTGTCAGCCATACCAACGGCCAAACAGACCGTCCGAAAGTTGGTGGTGGGAGTTTACATTTATGCAAGATATTACTGGTGCGTTTGACACACTGAATGTCGGTTTTCAGACTAATTCACAGGATTTTCTTTGTCGTGGAATAAGAACCAATGTTAACTTAGAGGGGAAGAAAACAATTTGTTTGTTTTTGTACCGAAACGGCTCAGCAAGGATTCAGTCCCGTAACGCCAGAATCACGGGTCTCGGGTTCCATCAACTTAATTATTCCGGCATCCGTTTGTTTGTTCCCAGTGTGTGTGTGTGTGTGTGTGTGTGTGTGTGTGTGTGTGTGTGTGTGTGTGCGCGCGCGCGCGCGCGCGTACGTGTGTGTGTATCTTGGGGGGGGGGGGGTATTTGCTTGTTTATTGGCTGTATTTCGCATCCCCTCTCTCTCCCCCGAACCTGTGTTTAAACTTGTTCACAGGACAGACCTTGACCCAAGGATAACGCCACTGACGTTTGGCGTGGATCGTTCAGAGGGACTGTGGACGACTTCATCAAGCAACAGCTACAGGGTCCATTTTCACCCAGACTTTCCGGTAACATGGAAGATGGTTCCGGGACAATCCCATTAAATTTTGGTGGATTCAGGGTTTGATCTCATGTCTGATGACATAACTACTTTTTTTTTCACTGAACAATGAACATGAAGAAGTTACTGGTACAAATTAAAAGATAGATAGAGAGGCAGACATGCAGACCGATAGATAGATAGATAGATTGATTGATTGATTCACGAAATCTTAAAACTTTCTATGATACAGATGTTGACATTTCAGGAATTTTTGTTAGTTCGGTTGTTTGCTGTCGTTCTGCAGTTGTTTGCCCTCCCGACAACCCCCCCCCCCCCCCCCCCCCCCCCCCCCCCCCCCCATCTTTGGAGGGGAAAAACCGCACGGGAAGTAACTCTCAGTACGAACCAACGATTACCTCCCCTAGCTACAACAAAAAGTTTTTATTTCACCCATGAACTGATCTAAACGGCCAATCACCGATTCTTTCGTGCATAGTGGGAGGTCTGCCTTCTTCCTCGCGACCTTTTCCACCCCCCGCACCCCTCACCCCCATTTTTTTTTTTTTTTTTTAAAATTTACAATAAAGGCGGCAGTAACAGCAGATTAGCCGATGACTCGTTACTCAAGAGGGCGACAGGGGCGACGACTCAAGACGTCACACTGTCGTGGGTTCTGGTCAGACAACTGGGAAAGTCCAATGATCCGGAGTGGGTGTAATCCCCTGTTCATACTCTTCGCTCTCAGGAAAAGCGGATTTCAATGTCACCGGTGGTATGGCAAGCGGAAAAATAGTGATGCGAAAGAGAGGAGGGGCGGGAGATACGGTGTGGGGGAGAGGAGAGAGGGGGTAAATCTTCGATTCTTATTTTAGCGTTTATTTTTTGTTTTCTGACTTACATGCAAGTCTGCGTGCGTGCTTGCTGTATTTTATGACAGTCAGAAGAGAAATCAGGTAAAGGCAGAATTTTCTCTCACAAAAAACCAGAGAGGCTGAATACTCTCTCTCTCTCTCTCTCTCTCTCTCTCTCTCTCTCTCTCCCCCCCCCCCCCCCCCCCCCCCCCCCCCCCCCCCCCCCTCTACAAAAACCAAAGGTATAACGTACGCCAGCTCTACGGTGCAACGTGACACACCGCTGCTCCACTTGAAACGCCAACGACCCTGCAGCCCAAACAGCACAGCTAAGTACAAGTCCTGGGCCCCATCATTACGCAAACAGAGAGAAACGTGATCGCAGCATGACAGAGCTAGAGAGCGCGTGTTTGTTACGCGTGTGTGTTGAAGAAGGGATGGGAGATGGCACGGTGAAAACAAGTCATGGACATTTGGAATGTCACACAGAGTTTGGCTCTCTCTCTCTCTCTCTCTCTCTCTCTCTCTCTCTCTCTCTCCTCTCCTCCCTCCTCTCTCTCTCTCTCCCCTCTCTCTCTCTCTCCTCTCTCTCTCTCTCTCTCTCTCCTCTCTCTCTCCTCTCTCTCTCCTCTCTCTTCCTCTCCTCTCTCTCCTCTCATCTCTCTCTCCTCCTCTCTCTCCAGATTCCAAACTCTCCTTCCAACTCGTCTCTCTCTCTCTCCTCTCTCTTTTCCAAATCCACTTAAGACAGATTCAGTAACTCGGGAGC
>JADBJO010009447.1:2500-7500 GCA_016801955.1 Conus betulinus | reverse complement strand
CTTGTTGTTAGGGAGGGCACGAATGGACATCCCATCTCGCGCATGTATGTGGTGCACTGCAGTAGATAAAACAATCTCCTGGCCCTCTGCTTCGTGTTTAAGCTGATGCCTGGATAGAACGTAGACCATGTCAATACCCCAACTCGCAGAAAAACACATCCAGAACCGGACACTGGGGAAGGGTGCGGGGGTGGTACCTGAGTTTTTGGACCCTTGACCCCTCTATTGTTCCTCCCCCACCACCACCACCACCACCATCACCCCTCCTTCTGTCAGTGTGAATTGTCACGACGTTAATTCTTCAAAAGAACATCTAGCTGACACAAACTGTCACAATGTTAATTCTTCCCAAGGAAGACATTCTATCAATACAAACTGTCACAATGTTAATACTTCCCACGGAAGACATTCTGTCAATACAAACTGTCACAATGTTAATTCTTCCATGGAAGACATTCTGTCAATACAAACTGTCACAATGTTAATTCTTCCAGGGAAGATATTCTTTCAATACTCACTGTCACAATGTTAATTATTCTTAGGGAAGACATTCTGTCAATACAAACTGTCACAATGTTAATTCTTCTCAGGGAAGACATTTTGTCAATACAAACTGTCGCAATGTTAAATCTCCCAGAGAAAGACATTCTGCTGATTACAGACTATAACAACGTAAATACTTACAAAGAATGATACCCAGTTGATGATACTAACTGTCACAAGGATGATTCTTCCCGATTGAGACATTCTGCCTATACAAATTATCACAGTGCAATTTCCTCCAAAGAATGGCATTCTGTTCATACAAACGATCATAATGTTCATTCTTCTAAAGAATGATATCCTACTGAGATTAAACTACTGCATAATTATTCCCCTCCAGGAATACATTCTGCTGATGCAAACTCTCCCGTGTTTTCCCTGCGGTAAAACCGAGGTAATCCAATTAAAATGTCTCTTCTGGATTTACCGAGGTTTTTTTTTTTTTTTTTTTTTCCATATATCAGGGTATTTCACTATTAACAAACATATAAAAATGGAAAACGGTAATAAAGGATTTAAAATGTTTACGATTTCTAAAATTTTGAATTGAATATATTCTTAATGTTTCTTTTCTTATGATGTTATATGGTTAGCGTATCAAACACCTAGGCTATCTCTATTCGTCAATGTGTATGATGCATTATCTATAAACCATGAATAAGTATATATATATATATATATATATATATATATATATATATATATATATATATAATGTCTGATGTACATTTCATGTTTCTGTTGCCCATTTTTGTAGATAACGTTTTCTTTACATTCAAATCAGTTTGGTGAAACAAATACACAAAAACAAAAAAAGGAGCTGAGAAACATTGACAATCTACCATTTGTTACCAATCCACCATTACCACTGCCAGCCCCTTCCCACCCCCACACGCCACCCCCCCTCCCTCTTCCCCCCCCATCTTTACTCTCTACCCACCCCCACCCCCACCCCTTCTCTCCCTGCCCCTCCTCCTCCCACTCACCTCTTTTTCTGACAGCAAAGATAGGAGAAGAAAGAAAACCACAAATCTTCCCTAATACATGATCCAACCTTGTGTCCGTCGGTAAACATCGACCTACGCCCATGGAAAGCGCTCTGGAATCTTCTGCTTCAAATCCAGATCGCAGAATATCTGCATGGATGTATGCATAAGCAGTGAAAGTAGCGTCAAGCTAAGGGAAGCAATTCCTACCCGACAATTTCATTACAATTGGAAATTGCGTCCCCTGTCAATTTTTTTTTTTTTTTTTTTTTTTTTCATTTTTCAATCGTTTGGGGGCGGTGTTTTCTTCAGGCAATTGCTCTGTTTTGAAGGTACAGACATTCACATCGAGTGACTGTGAGATACAAAGCCAACAAACAACGTTATCGTACAGGATGGATGTCCTTCCAGCTGATTTGTCAGTAGTTGTCTTGCGGGCACACACACACACACACACACACACACACACACACACACACACACACGTCACCGTCTTCGCTTGCACGAGTATACTCTCTCTCTCTCTCTCTCTCTCTCTCTCTCTCTCTCTCTGTTTTATGGTTTTTTTTTTTTTTTTGTTTTTCAATGTTTGTTAGGTGCGTTCTAACCTGGTCTCGCTGCTTGAAAAATGTATAGTGTACAGCTGTAAGAGATGTATCAGGGATTAAACGATTGTATTTCAGGCTTGTGATTTGCCTGTGAGCACTACAAGTTTTTAACACCGAACTGAAACAAATCTTGTTCTATGGATACGAGATAAGTGGTGTAAAAGATGTTTGACGATATCGAAAAAATGTATATATCAAGATTTGCAAAAAGATGGTCTAGGGTGTTAGAAATCTTGTTAAAACTAGCAAAGCTCAGATGAGTGCCATAGCTTTCCTTCAAACATCATGATCCATGCTAAATTGATTTAGTAAAAGAAACTGGGAAGATATGTGATATCTGTTTTATGTTCATTAAGGATTTGGGTGTGTTTCTTCTTCTGGTGTATTTCTTTCTACTTCTGGTGTGTTTCTTCTTCTGGTGTATTTCTATTTCTAGTGTGTTTCTACGACTGGTGTGTTTCTTCTTCTGGTGTGTTTCTTCTTCTGGTGTGTTTCTTCTCCTGGTGTGTTACTACTTCTCTTCTTCTTCTTTTTCAGTCCGTCAATAAAGCGCCGCACTAACGAATTTTTCACCAAGTTCCGCCTGCTCCATCGACTGTGTGCCATGGCTCTTGTCTCTGCAGATGCTCTCCTTGTCCATCCACCTTTTGCTTCATCCTCCCATTCTGCAATGTCGATCCACCTTTTGTTTCTCTTCCTCCCATTCTGCAATGTCGATCACCTTTTGTTTCTCTTCCTCCCATTCTGCAATGTCGATCCACCTTTTGTTTCTCTTCCTCCCATTCTGCAATGTCAATCCACCTTTTGTTTTTCGTCCTCCCATTCTGCAATGTCAATCCACCTTTTTTTTTTTTTTATTCCTCCTCTCCATCTCCTTCTCTCAACCGCTCCCTGAAAAACTGTTTCAGTATGGCCACTGTATCTTGTCACGTGACCATGCTAACGTAGTTTTCTTTTCTTTGTAACTGACGTCTGCAGATCTTCGTCAGAACGAGCTGCTTAATGATTTCAAAGTGAGGTGACAGAGGCAGAATTTTGAAACAAGCTTAAACGGAAAATTACTATGCCGCGCCGAACGACAGAAAATAACAAATTACAAGACAAAACACGACGCGTTTCGACCTCTTTGGTCTTCTTCAAGCAAAACATTCAAGACAATGAAAACGACGAACGAACAATCAGATATCTCCTCAAATTGGGCGCAATATGGATGTACGCCCAAACTGGATCCACCTTGCGCCCAGTTTTGAGGGAATAAGATATGGTTCGTTCTTTGTTTACATTGTCCTGAACGTTGTTTGGCTTGCCTGAAGAAGACCAAAGAGGTCGAAACGCGCCGTGTTTTGTCTTGCAATTTGTCTAGCTCTTTCATTCGGTGGAATAGTAATTTTCCTTTAAGTTGTGCTGCTTGATGGTTCGGCACACTTAGTCATTGGCGACATGACTATATTTGGAAAATGGAAAATGTCGAAAATGTTTGGTTGTTCACTAGAACTTCAGTTTGTATATCAGATGCTACATGTCGTAATTTTGATGCTACATTACTATCCCCTGTTCAGCTTACCTGAATGAACCTTCACAGAGTTGTAGAGCAAGTAACATACACTTTTTTTTTATAATCTTTGAACATCACAGAACTCGTCGTTCACTGAAATGCAGTAAGCTGTAGCTGCGCTGTGTTTCTCGCTGTGGAAGACTGATTGTTAATCCGCATTGTCAATACGGGGTGACAGACAGGAAACTGAGGATTTACGTCATTTGTATGATTTACATCGTGACGTAAAAAGTACACACCCCTTTATCGTCACAGACACCAACCAGGTGTTAAGGTTTCATTGCTCTGCTCTAACCTGCCTGAGGCGATGTTACAAGGTTAGATATTTACATTAGGGAGTGCCTCGGAATTAAAAAGACCTACAGATAGGCCACAGCTATCATTCATAACCAGTATCAAACCCAGTGGAAGCGACGGCTGGGTGCAGGCAGTGGTGCTGATCCAGTCCATCGGCTCCAGGAATACCTGCAAACAATCCTCTTCAGACTGAGAACTGCCTACTGCCGACTGCTGAGCCACCTCAGCCGAATTCAGATTGCCCACACAGACGAATGCCCGTGTAGCACTGGATCTCAGACCCCAGAACACCCCCCCTCCCCCCCCCCCCCCCCCCCCCCCCCCCCCTCCCTCCCTCCACTGTCCAGCCCATGATGTTTTACAGCGACAAACTTGGCCAGGAGGGTGCAGAACTGCAGATGCAGCTTTGGGGGCAGCCGTCAAGACCTCGAGAAGACTGTGGGATCCATCATGGCGATACGATTAAAGATCTGACGCAACCAAACAAAATCGACCGCAGAAGAAGAAGAAAATGCATAGTTAATGAATTTTCAAATTCAAAATTCTGATAAAATTGGGAGTGCATGTGCACTTACTTACGCTTATTGATCGCCGACTGTTGTGGTCTATTCCTGTCACTATATGGATCCTTTGGCCCGCACAAAACTGAAGAAATATTTTTGCTGCTTTTTTTTTTTTTTTTTTTTTTTTTTTTTTTTTGTCCACGCAAGCAGCATGGCGCTAATTCATAAACTATGTGTATCTGAGGCCGCCCAAAAAAGATCCTGTGCCATTAACGGCAGTGTGGGACCGCTAATCCTATTGATATCTCATGAATCAAACGCTGTCAGGGACACCATTAGTTCGTCATTTTATCATGACCGCGACTTCGACACCAGCAACACCGACATCCTCTCGATCCCATTATTTGGTTCTAAAAAAGATAATGGTTCTCTCTCTCTCTCTCTCTCTCCTCTCTCTCTCTCTCCTCTCCTCTCTCTCTCTCTCCTCTCTCTCCTCTCTCTCTCTCTC